>CADDXX010000091.1:1059518-1096258 GCA_902810485.1 Alauda arvensis | reverse complement strand
ACACTAACCCTGCTGTGATTCTGTGATTACAGACAGAAATGTACCCTGTGATGACAGGTTTTCTGGGTACAAATAATGAAATCCAAATAGAAAAGGATCCTAGAAGTTCACCATTGTAATGAGACACTGCAGTGCCACTGAAAGCCCCATTGAAGAGGATCATCTCACTCAAACTTCACCGGTGTTTTTGGAGGTGGCACAGGAGCACATAAGCAAGGAGTTTGCTCATTGAAGGCAATAMTAGATGCACAATGTCTTGCTTTCTTGCTCAGCTTGTCAAGGTTGTGTACTTTATCTAAAAAGTGATATAATCAAATAGTATATTCACCACCAATTGTTATTACAACCTCCACTTACATTTGTTTAGGATAGAAAGTTATAATATACCATGCTACAYTGTGCTCCATTAAACATATCCAAAGTCATAAATACACATACTGCCTGATTTACAAGAGTTTGACATAAGAGCAATATATAAGGGGAGAGTGTGCTAGAGACAAAACAGACTTTTCTGAGAGGAGTCTGATCAGAAGTGCTTTCCCATGTTTTGTATTAATTGGCTGATTTCTTTTTAACCTTGAATAGTAAGATGGTCTCTGGGAGTCTAATAGTCTCATAGAATAATTAATCAGCTGACCTCATCAATATATTCATTAGWTTCATAGATTGGAAGAAAAATCTGGAGGTTTCTAATCCAAATCCCTGCTTGAAACAGAGTTAATACCAAAATTGCATGAGATTTTTCACGGCCTCACCCAAAAAGGTTTTATCTGTCTCTAAGGACAGAGACCCCAAAGCACTCCTCAGCAGCCTGTTTCAGTGTAAAGACTGTCAAAATGAGGAACTCTTTCCTAGTACAGGATCAGAATTTCCCTTGATGCAAATTGTGTCCTTTTATCCTTGTATCTTGGAAAAGGCTTTGTCTCCATATCCTCTATAAGTCTCATTAGGTAYCTGGAAACAGCAGCTAGATCCCCACCACTAGGTGCCCTTTTAGGCTTTTTACTCCCTCATGAACTTGGTTCACCTCCCAGGAAAGCCAAATTCAGATGTGTTATGCCACTCCAGGCCTCCTGCAGAGGGTTTACTGAGGTAAGAGGAAACACATTTTCATTCACCTAAACCATCATTTTCAAGCCAGCTCCTAATTACAGCTGACTATTGGGAAGATTGATTTTAAACATCAACTATTTTCCTCAATAATCCTGATTCCTATTCCGGTCCCACATCAGGAGCAGCAAAACAAGCAGAGCACAAACCACATTTATTTTTGCTGCTTCTAGCTCAGCCAAACCCAGGAAACAGTTTCTCTAGGGACAGGACCACCCTGTGGGAATGCCAGGCTGAGGAGTTGTGGTTGCAGATGGAAAAACAAGAGTCTTCCATGCTATGGGGTTTTCAGAACAGCTTGTGCTTTTTGTACACCMGTACTGGTCTAATCCTCCTTTTGTTTGCATCACATTAGGAAGACACTGAGAAAAAAAAAAACCTGGGCACTTGGTTTATAAGCCTTTTGGAGAAGGGACGGCCTTTCTTACACTTCCAGTAAACCRAGTAAGCTGTCAGAGCTTAAACAAGGGATTTATAAATAGGTAGCTGTGTTTCAAGGCRCATAAGAAAATACTACATATRTAAGAAATCCTCAAACTTGTCTTGMATTTGGAGCCATCAATGGCTCAGCACTCCTCTCAAAAGAAATCTTATTAATTTTAACACTGGGTTATGAACACAGGCCTTCCCTGTTTAACTTAGACAGATGAGGCATCTCTGCATCAGCTGTTCACACTGCTGCCTGTGTTAAAAATGCCAGGGTGATCAGATTTCTTCTTCTTTTTTAGATATTTCCATTGTAATTTCCTAAAATAATAAAAACAYTTTAAAATTACCCAGTAGTATTACCAGTGGTCATCCTATTAAAAAGGAGATAAAAAAGCTGGCTAAACTGCTTTTGGGACAGCTCTGATCCAAGCCCTTTTGTTTGCATTGTCTGTGCCATTTGCTGACCATGCAAGTGGGTGAGTGTGTTGAGAATCACTGGGTGCAGGGAGCCCTGTCCTTCCCCCTGTTTGCATGGGCCCAGGCTGGCTTCCCGTGCTACACACTCCTGGGAGGCATGAGGAATAGCCATATGCCCCTGTTACACTTACATCAGGGGCTTCCCACCCTCAGATCCCTGAAYGATTAGTCATATTSTTCTTTGCAAMGGAAATGATTTCTTGGAATGACAAYAACATACATCTGTGCCCTGTTCAGCACATGTGTACTGGTTTGGAAGCAAAACCAGTGAGAGACTCTAAGTCAGAAATACAATTTAATAGGAAAACTATAAAATACATATAATAGTAAAAGGCACAAATGAAAAGACCCTTGGCAGAGTCAGAATACAACCTGACACCCTGTTTGTTAGGGTGGTGGTAGCAGTCCAAATGAAGCAGTCTTGTTGAAGCAGGATCCTGTAGAAAGATCTGGCAGCTCCTGTCCTCTGGGAATCCAGTCAGTGTCTGTGCTGTCCCAAACTGCAGATTATATCCAGGTGGGAATGCTTGGCTCCTCCCCACTGGGCAGAGCATCTCACAATGGGCTGATATCATTCTATGAGTCACACAATGGGTCCTTGATTGCCCATTAAGCAGAGATGGCTCCTGAGGGGAGTCACCTGTGAGTCATTGGCCAGGGCATTGATGGGCCATTAACAGCAGATAGTCCTGAGGGAGGGGGCAGGGAAAACAGTGCCCCACCTGGCTCCAACAACCCATGGAGATGGTAATAGAATACATACTTTGGGGGCATCTTACATTGCAACCTAGGACAACATGACAGGCAAAATTAGGTAACAGCAGGCTTTTCAAATTGGGAATTATTTCATCTCATATCCTCTGTAGCTCTTTCGTTTACTTGAGCTTTTTTTGAAGCACAGATGAGTGGTGATGGTGCCCACTGCACAACAGTGCAGAGTTTGTAGGACCACAGTGTGTACTTGTGGGCAAAAAAGCAGTGGTGTCCTGGGAGCCATTAGGAAGAGCATTGCCAGCAGGCTGAGGGAGGTGATCCTGGCCCCCTCTTCAGCCCTGGAGTGCTGTGTCCAGCTCTGGGCTCCTCAGAACAAGAGAGACATGGAGCTCCTGGAGTGAGTCCAGTGAAGGACTACAAAGATGGTTAAAGAACAGAAACATCTCTCTTAGGAGAAAAAGCTGAGGGAACTGGGTCTGTTCAGCCTCAAGAAGAGGTGTTTGAGAGGGAACATCATCAAGGTCAATAAGTATCTGAAATGTGGGAGGCAAAAGGATGGGGCCAGGCTCTYCTGAGTGTGCTGAGCAGCAGGACAAGAGGCAACAGGCAGAAACTGATGGACAGGAAGTTCTGACATCTGAATGTGAGAAGGAACTTCACTGTGCGAGTGACCAAACACTGGAACTGATTGCCCTGAGAGGCTGTGAAATCTCCATTACTGGGGATCCTCCAAAACTGTCTGGACACAATCACGTGTCATGAACCCTGGGAAGCCCTTCTTGAGCAGGGAGGTTGGACCAGATGACCACTGTGGTCCATTCTGAACGTGGCCTGTTCCTAGGATTCTATGATTCTATAACCCTTCAAAATGTTGGTTTTTTCCAGCATCGCCATCTACTCATGTTTTGTGTTGTGAGCACCCACTCATATAACAAACAATCATGTGTTAATATTTTTTGTAAGCTATCCAGAGATCCTGAGAAAAATCAGAACAAGAATTAGGCCAAATTCTAAATTCTGGTCTCAAAAACCCATGAAGTTACAGGTCCRGTTRCAATTTTACTTAGTTTGCACTTGAAATTGGTCTGTATCCTRAGATCTGTAGCAGCTGRAATGTCTGTTTTTCCTCTAACTGTCCCTTATTACAGCACTTTGGTCAACAAAGGGGCAAATTGCTTGATGAGGCTGTGAAATACCYATATCCATCTGTGGAAATGTCTGGAGAAACCCWTGGSTGGTGTTCAGCAGGGATTTGACCACAGACCCCTGGTGTTTTCCAATCCAGATTCTGCTCCCAACACTTCCTTCCAATTTCCCCAGTTCCAGCTTGATTCCCAAGGCACTTTCTGTAGTTCACTCTGACATGCACTGAAATGAGCATCACTTGTGCTTTGGTGTGATGTCCCATTGGCATGTGCCCAAACTCTGGAAAAGCGTATCAGCAACTTCTGAAGATGGCAGGGCTCAGKAGCTTTGTTGTCAGCTCTTTGGTCAACACCGATGGTGGTCAGGGTTAAGGCAACAAGCAGAACTGTTTACTTTTGGGGGTTTTTTTTAAGTATGGGAGGAACTCTTATTTTAAAAAATAATGGTGTCTTTATGACTGCATTAGACTAGATTTCAAGGAAGAAAAACACCATCTTCAAGCTGTAACAACCCAGGACATAAGCTTGCTTCTTGCTTTCATTGTGGTCAGATCTCTGCCGGGGCTGAAGGCAGGGACCTCTCCTATCTTCATGCTCTCTGGCTTTGCTTCTCATTCTTTCCCCTTTATTCAGCTTCAGAGACTCACATGCACGTTACTGAAAATGTTATAGTTGCCATAATACCCCTTTCCTCCTCAACTACCTCTRCCTTTTCCCCTTTCAAGCCCCCCATTAATAACCCCATTAATAACCCTGTCCTTCATGACCCTACTATAGTCCCCATCATCAGAGTTACTGCTGTAAGCTGTGTTTTACTCTGCAGAAGTCAAGGAGCTCTTCTTCTCAGGCTCACATGCCATTTTCTCTGGTTATTCCTATTGGTCTTCATTTTCTACAGCCTCCACTCCTTTTTCAAAGTGACAAGAARTGCAGATAGCATTTGACCTGAAACTGTGGCACTCACTCCTGTGATGGAATAAGGGGCTTCTCAACAGTGATATTCAGGGGAAAAAACATCCCCTCATCATTTCCCCTGGACACCTAGAACCTGCAGAGCAGAAGTTTCAGTGAGCTACACACAAAGACACACAGGTCAGAAAACAGTAATTACAGTCTAGCTGTATGAAATATGCATAATAATTAACTATGACAGCTCTTTATGGACTGAAGTAACTGGGGCATATTATGGTGCTTTTTCTTTGTTTTCCTAATCATCCATCAAGTCCTGGATATGGTGAAAATCAGCTTTCTGTTAAACTATTCCGTTCATTTTCTATGCAGACTTTATTGAGCCACCAGCATTAAATTTACATTCCTCAACTACGCTTTAGATAAGAGCACAAAAAAAAATCCAGAACATTACATTTTGCAAAATAATTTTATTAGTTCCACAAGCATGTGTTGTTACTTAATTTAGTAGCAGCAGAAATACCTGCAACTCCATATTTTCTTAATGTGTATCAACCACATATCAGTGATGTTTTTATGCATCATATGCTTCTGCCAATTATTCAGTTTACAGTTACAATTCAAAAATTATTAGATACATTTCAAAATGAAGTATTGGTTTCCATGGGCCTACATGTTGCTGGTAGCCATCACTTCAGCAACAACCACCTCTCTGACATGCAAGCTAGCTGCTTGTAAAACAGCAGCACTGCTTATTTGGGAATCTTCCAGCAGTGATGAGCTGCAGTTTCAGTGTTATCCCATACAAGCTAAGCTTAAGGTTCTGCTTGTCTTCTCCAGAAATTGCCAGATACAGAATTGATTCCATACTTTTTATTACTTGAAGTCCAAGTAAGGCTTTGGAGATGCTGAATGGGGCAGTTCTTTTACAAAAGGTGTATCTTTCTAGAACCATATAATCATTTATGTTGGGAAACACCTATAAGATCAGCAAGTCCAGCCATTAAGCCAGGTCCACCACTGAATCATTTCCCTTGGTGCCACATCTACATGTCTTTTAAATAACTTGGAGCATAGTGACCCAACCACTTCCCAGGCACCTTGTTCCAATGTTTGACAGCCCATTCTGTGCAGAAATTTTCCTAATATCTAATCTAAACCTTCCCCAGCACAGATTAAAGCCATTTCTTCTAATCCTGTCACTTGTTACCTGCGAGAAGACACCAACTGGATCATACAGCCTCCCTTCCAGAGAGTTGTAGACAGTGCCAGCTCCCTCAGCCCTCCTTATAAGACTGCTGTTCCAGACCCTTCCCCAGCTCCATTGCCCTTCTCTGGTGTTGTTCCACAACCTCAATGTTTTTCTTGGCGTGAGAGACCTAGAACTGAACACAGGATTTGAGATGTGGCCTCACCAGTTCTGAGTGCACTCAGCACTGGGGGACAATCCCTGCCCTGCTCCTGCTGGCCACACTGTTGCTGGTACAGGCCAGGATGCCACTGGTGTCCTTCAGTTAGCAATGTGTTTTTACAGAGAACAGTGGAGACTTAAAGAGGARTAAGTTTTTGGTTCAGTGAAGTTGTGTTTGATTTTTGGTGTTTTGATAGCAATCTGRGCAGAGGTATCTCAGTGATAAGCTACCCCATCTCACAGTATCAGTCAAGCTAAATGAGAAATTTGAACAGTACAAGGGACACTAGTGATAACAATGGGGTACTGCAYAGAAATTCTTTAGCATAACCATACCAACTTAGATGGGGCTTTCTGCCACTTGGTTCAGTGGCAGGTATTATTATCTTTAAGGTCTCTTTTAACCCAAGCCATTCTATGGTTCTTTGATAACCACAGGTGGTAAACTGTGGCCCCYCGTTTTGATTCCAATAAATAGGGGCTGGAAAGACAGAGATATTTTTCTGCATTGAGCACAAATGACCACAAAAGCACAGGTGTTACTTTCATCAACTCTGTGCMCATACAGATCACAAAAAGGACTGAGGAATGCCTTTTTGTTAAGCTGTAAACCACACACCCCTATGTCTATTGACATCCATTTTGAAACCTTAATCCAGGAATATTATCACTGCATTTGATGTCTCTCTAAATATGAATTATTCTCCTCACTCTAGAAGAGAACTCTTTGCCAAGAAATGTATGAAGTGTGTTCTAGGACCACACCACAATTGTACAAATTGTATCACATATAAACCACAGATATGAAGATTAATTCTGGTCACCATAGCACAGACTTGTAAAGCCACAAATAACAGCCCTTATTAAGGAGAAGCACGTCACCTTCTGATCTAACTGTGCCTTCWCCAGGCTCACAGCATATATCTGTTGTATCTACTGTATTGAAAGTACAGGGTGTGTACCATCATTACAGTAACAGGTTACTTCAACCTAACCACAGAACTGTAAATGTATTTATAAAGTACTGTGGAGGTGTCCAGATYAGCTCAGAGCAGTGCAACATTTAAATGGTGTTACTGTGCACACTTAATTTAATACCTGACATTTTAGTTGTGCCAGAATTACATGCACAGCCTGCTACTGCCATTCAGYGGGAGTTACTGATATAACACTGGAACAGCATGCAGAGAAGGGTGCCAACATTGCCAAACAGGAAGAGTTCCTGAGAGAGAGGTCCGTGTCTATTTCAAGGTCTCCAAAAAGGTTTAAAACATAGCAAAAAACCACCACAAGGTCTATTGCAAACAAAGAGACTGTTCTATCACCAAGGGGTTTTCTCTCTCCCAAGATTTCCTTGTCAGAGGGCTGCTCACAAACCCTCATTTCTTGAAAGCTATGAGAGTGCATGTTTCTCTGTTGATATAGTAACAAGGCTCCACCATTAACCAAACCTTTYTGTTTAAACCTTATTGGTCTCAAGAAGATCCTACAGCAATGCAAAAAATCTGTGGCTTTCTTTTTTATATTACCCCCAGTAATGCTGTACATCAGACACTAYCTGTTTCCAAAACACCACAAATGTCACAGAGAAAATTATTTTGGGGTTTTCAGCATGTAGCAGAAGCCCCACTATATACCACAGTCCTTTCAAAACCCATTTGCAATAAAGGACTTGCAAATCAAAGCTCCTGCAAGTCACACAAATCTGTGCAAGGTTGGGGAAGAGGGTACTTCTGCAATTGGGAAAGGTACCCTTGCAGCTAATCCATATGACCACAATTTATTGTCATGTGATTGTCACACTCTTCCTAGGTTTGGCTTCAGCTGTAACTAATGTAAGTGCACAGCCATGTGTCAGGGACAAAAATGATCTTCCAAGAGCTATTGTTTTATCAAGACAGTCAAGASAATCACAGAGGACAAAGGGGAGGAAATAAGAAATGTTTTCTAATGAGCATGTGCTATATATCACAGCAAACTGCAAGTGGTGATACATTGTGTTGGTGATGAATGCCCACACTCACTTATTCATGAGGCACTGGCTTAATTGGTGGGAGTGTCAGCATTGTGAGAGATGGTCCTGACCTAGCCTAGCCTAGCCTAGCCTAGCCTAGCCTAGCCTAGCCTTGCCTTGCCTTGCCCTGCCTTGTCCTTCTCTCTTTTATAATGATTCTATTATTTTGCCTGTAAATTAATTCCTACCATATTCTCCAAGCACATGCACTGGCCTTATCAAAAATACACATTTTAGGCATAGAAACCATGCTAGTTTGAGGTCAGTTTATYCTAGCTTCATGTATAATTTTTCATAAAAGCAGCAGCTTGCCTTCAACAAGCCAATAACTCTCTTAGAAATCCTATRTATAAGCCTAAGGATTTCCACACCTGTAAGTACCAGCAAAGCAAGCATTTTGAAGTTTACCTTGCATGTAAAGGTACATGATCAAAATCATGCTTCAGCCCGTGCTAAATGTGATCCTGTGTTAACCTAAGGAGGTCYAGGATAGGGTGTTAGCAGTGTTATTGCTACTTCAGCAGCACTTTTAGTGGACTAGCAGAGTGTGAAACAGGTATTGTCCCTTCTTCCCATCACACTGTTCTCCTCATGAGGCAAAACCATCAGCAGGCCAAAACCAGCTTCTGGATGGGCAGTGATGCTTCATGCCTGCCTGTTCCAGCTACAAGGCATTCTGCTTTGCCCTGCTCTTGATCTTGTAAAACACATGGTTAAGTGTACAGCTAACACATGGTTAGCTTCTTGCAGGAGAAGGTAAAATCCCTAAATCACTTTGCATGGATATTTCTCCTCAGAAAGAGAGAAAGACTGACAAACCTCGACCTCACAAGTTAGCATGCATATCATTGCAGCAGTATCATGAACATTTTTACTGACTCCTCAGGCAAAAGACTGAGGGAAGATATTCTTTTCCAGAAAGTTTGGGAGCCAAAACTCCTGACTTTCAGAGTATAAAAGCCTGTGTGCAATTCTGCCTTATATCCACAGGTGTCAGTGAAAGACCAGCACTTCTGACATCTATGAGGCAAAAAAACAATGAGTTGGCTTTAAACATAGAAGTTTAACTCCATGACTTGTAGGCTCATCACTGAGAAAACATGMAGTTTTAAAAAGGCTTCAAGAGATATTTCCTGGCAAGTTCAGAAAAAAATACTCCTAGAATGAGGCAGGCTGAAAAATTCAGCACAGCAGTTCCTTTCCACACTGATCTAATACTTTCCTTTGTAGCATAAAACCCCATCTCTTTTCATTTAATTCCACAGGTCAGACACCTCCCATTTCCCTATCCCATAGCTCCTTCCATGTGTTAAATTCCTAGTGTGTTTTCCCTTCATCTCCCTGAACTCTGCAGGTCTAGGCTCATGTTCTCTGTCAAACCTGGATAGCTCTGCCTCATTTGTACCTTTCCAGGCCAATTCCATCCAGCACTTAGTGCCTTAGTGCCTGCAGCCMTTCACATTAGGGCTTCCCAAACTGTTGTTGCAAATCTGAGTGCTACTGGAGGAGTGAGGGAGGGGACAAGCATCTTAGATGTGGCTGTTTCCCAGTCCCCACACCCAACCCAGGCTCATGGTAAACATCTGGCTGTTACAGTCCTGAAGGCAAGAGGGGTCTTCAGGAGAACTGTTGTGGCAAAGAGAGGGGACTGCTCCTGGTAGCTGTCTTCAGGGACATGTGATCAGCTGAACRGCTGCACTCTTCATAGGGTCTGCCTGTGCAAAATGCTGTGCTATTTGCATCTTTGTGATCTCCATTCAGGCAGGGCTCCTTCAGGAGATGCAGGATATGACATCCCCTAGCAGGAACTACGCGGCACACCTCCTACACAGCAGTTACATATGTAAAGCACCTCTTTGCTGTGGGGGAGAAAAAGGAGTGTAGTCCTTCCCCAGCAGATCACTGCTCTGTATCACCCTAGCTGTGTGAGCAAGTATTTCTGACAGGAACACACTGTGGTGTAAAATCCCCCTCYCTTGTCAAAACAGAGYTACAGATCAAGTGGAAGAGAGCTAYATMGCTTCTCTGGYCATTTCATGATGCAGCTGAAAGTGACCTTGGCTTTAGATAAGAGCAGWGCTGCTACCAGCTGCTGAGGCTGGCATGGTCCCAGCCAAGCCAGGGCAGCMGGGAGCTCCTTGGACCAGCACATTCAGCTGCAGGATGAGGCTGAGCTACTTTGCCTCTGACAGACATGTCTGGAAGGGACGACTGGGTTCAGCTTTTTCAGATAGCCAGGAGCAAGGATTGCAGTGCTTGCTGGTCTGTGACCCTTCAGAATCTTTAGCACTGCAGTTCTAGAAAAACTAATAAAAGGCATGTAAGTATTGCCACCCATCCTATGGAAACTCTCCCTTCTGTGAGATCTTACTTTCCTTGATTTAACTTTTTTTATTTCACTTCTACAAAGAATGTAGAGAATTTGAGAATTTGGAAAGAACTGAGATGGATGGTACCAGTGAAACTCATGAAATTATCATTGTTGCAGTTTTGATGCTGTTAGCATGTTGAGAAGAATAATTATGTGTATGATCATTTCTGAAGTGTGAAACTTCTGGCTTGCAGGAGGAGGGAATAAGTTATAATGCTTCAATCATGCAGRTTTCTTAAAGAAATGACAAAAAGGTCATATGGAAAAACATGGTAAATGAAGAAAATAGTATATTAAGAAAATTTCCAATTGTGTGATGAAAGCAAACATAAATTCTTGCTTTTAAAAGAAAAATTAATGTAATATATGAATGTGTTTAAATATGCAGATATAAATATCATGCTCCTGTGAAAAAGTAATGTTTACATCTGAAGCGTAGTAAAAGTTTCCCCCCCAAAAAARTGACTGTTCATGAGATTTTATGTCAAGTGTAAGCAGATATAGTACTACATTATGCTAACTACTGWATCTTTTGAAAACTCAATTTAACTTCCAACTGTTCAAAAATCCTTTGATTCCTTTTGAACTGGAAGAGCAACAAAACCAACACTRCAGTCTGCACAGTATTACATTAATCTGCACTATTTACTGTCACTGAAGTAGTTTCATGCCAAATKATTTACAAACAGTTCTGATTACTGAAAACCTCTCCAGCTGCMATTCTTCATCACAATCTCTAGAGCATCTACACAAAATTATGGGGAAAATTCATAATTATTTTATTGTAATGGCCCGTTCAGATAATTTGAGGTTTGGTGAATTTTTTAATTTTGGGGAAAAAAGTTCCATTAGAACTAGCTCCAACCCTGTTAGTCTTGCAGACTACTCCAGTCATGTATTAAGAAAGAGAAACAAGTTCCCTATAACTTCTCTCTGAGGTTGTTTCTGAACCCTGCAGCTCTGGTCCTTCACARTGTTCAAGCTTGTACCTCCACTTGTGTGCAGGTGTGGAGCTGAGCCATGAGGCAAATGTGTGAATCCCCAAGCTGTGCACAGCCCTGTCTCACCACCTGGCTGAGCTCTTCTAGGGTTTCTATGGTTCTTTGTACCCTTTTTAAATATGCAAAGTAAAGAATACAACTGAACATTTTTATCTGAAGTCATACATCACCATGCAGTTATCTGGCAATGTGTATGATGCATACCTCTATAGCCAATCAGGTGTAAGGAAACATTTCCCTTTCTAAGCTGTTCATAAATATCAAAATACAGCTCACACACCACTGCTTGGGCTGGATAGTCACCTTGGCTTGGTGTCAGCTGTGCCCCAGGCAGGTTCAGCACACACAGCATTGCCGAGGAACGATGCTGAGCACCAGAATGGAGGCACCTGTCAGGGCCACTGCTCAAACTGCCAGCATGGCAAGTCCTGCCTTCCAATCTAATGGCCTTCTGCAGTGGGATGATGGCATCAGTGGACAAGGGCAGGGCTACATGTGYCATTTATCTGGACTTCCATAAGGCCTTCAACACAGWCCCTCACAATATCCTTCTCTCTTAAAGTGGAGAGAATTTGTSATCATGTTGCTCTCACTTATATTCTGTATTTAAAATAGCATCTCTGCTGCTCAAAGGGTTTGTTTTTTTTCAATTCATGTTTTTGCAGTGCCTCATAATATTCTCATGAGGCCTAATTATCAGGTGAGAAACAGCATCAGATAGAAAGGTTTCAGCAGTGTAGGGAAGTATTAAAGGAGCATTTCAGGCTAGTGGGGAAGACTTATCCATAAGTTTTACTTTTGTGAAGAATATTAACATCTTTTCAGATTGTTATTTAAAAGGTGAGGACTAGGAAAGTCATACGGAACCCTAAAATAGACATTTATTTCCATTCATAAATTATTGAACTACTTAATTATTCACTTATTTCACTCAGCACAGAAGATAATATACTCCCATGACCAAGTTTTTTCAATGCCAGGGSTGAAGGCACAGTCTCCTTCTTTTGCTTTGACCTGGACAATCAATTTTAATGTCCGTCTTGTTCAGAACAAAATTCAAATRGGAATTCTGGGAGCCAGGAGAGTGGTGTTACAAAGCCATATTTTGCACACATAATTGGGTATGGAGGTTCTCCTCTACCACTGTAAGATGATTCCCTTTCATCAGGTAAGTTTGCAAACAGAGCACAACAGARCTTTAATATTAAATTTGTCACTAGGAGTTCAAGATGTTTTGAGTTATGTCAAAGGAAATATCTCCCACAGTGAGATCACAAGTTGGATGGCCCAAAGTTGTCTTTGTTATTGCACAGCTTGGGGAGAGATCATTGAAATGACGTCACAAGAAAGGAACAGCGCAAAATGTAATTATTTATCTTCAATCTTCTGTAGGTATGCTTAAGACAGTAAAGATGGATGCAGATSTGGTCTTCTGCAGGGAACAGAAGCACTGACCAATGGCAGAATTTAAATTGTGTATGAACTGAAATATAACTAAAAAGCCTAAATTTTAATACACTCATATGCCCTTCCCTCCCTTTTTCTCCTGACTAAGATCTATATGGAAGTTTATGATGTACAGACTATATTCTGTATTCTAGTTTATGTGCAGACGCTCTATGTTTAGGGATAACAAGAAATTTCAAAGAGCTTTTTTTTCCTTTTAAAAACCACTGATGTTTGTTTACATTTCCTGATCATCATGAGCCTGAAGAATAACAGCAGAGTTAAAATGCTGTTTATCAGAACTCTGCACATATTGAGGTGTTTTGTACCTGAAAATACAATGAAAAGCAAATTTTTCCACTGCCAAACCTCATGAAGTTMACAGGTGTACCCTCTTGTGAGAGCTTGCTCTCTGTCACGCTTCATGTAGATCGTCTTTGCCAGTCTCARCACTGCCAGTGGAAATGATCCAGGAGTAAATCAAACACTGAGATTAAATGAAGCTGAAAGCAAAGCAAATTGCAAATGAACAAGGTACTAGGGGTGAGTAGAACTTCATCAAGTTTGGTWGTTGCATAGTCAAGGGTTGGGGATAGAGGGAAGAAGTATTCCCTTTTTCAGTGACCATGAACAGGACCTGTGGAGTTCAGGAGAGAGGATTGCAAGCAAATAGGGTGGAATCAGTTAGAAAAGTGGAAAACAGTGAAAAATATTGAAACCCAAGAAGTATTAGATACTTTTTGTTTCTAAAATGTGTCTGTCTTCATTAAACAAATAACACACTGTAAGAGAGGGTTAGTATGGAAGGTTTATAAAGTTGTGGTATAATAAACTCTTTCTTTTCAGTAATCTCCCTCAAGGAGATTGAAGGCTTCTGTAGTTTCCCCACCTCCTCCTGCTCTCACTGGGATGAACAGGAACTCTCTACCTAACTATTTCTCATATTTCCTATGCTCCAGCCACAGCTATTTGATTCATCCTTACCAAGAGTCATTAAACTATAYTGATATCTGTTTATAATCAGGAGTTAAAATTGGACATTTATGTGCKGCTCAACTTGAAATTGCTGCATATTTTAAAGAAGAATGCAGCATTTTTAAAGAAAGAAGTTGGCTTTGCAGAAAGGATTGGGTGAGGGCAGGAAGAAACTGGGAGAAAATGGTGAAAATGAAGAGCTGGAAAGAAGAGAGAGAATGAGAAGCAGAGAGCAGAACTTCAGCCTGAGAAACAAAAAGCCCTACTCAGAATATAGGTAGGAACTGTTTCTCCTGTGGGGGTATAATCAGCAAGTACACACCAAAAGGTGAAGATGTGCCTTTTTTCCCATCCCAGCTGCCCAGTTCTAGCTGTTCCTTCACTTGGATGGAGGAGCTGAGCAGCTGCAAGTTGAACTGGATGAGTTAATAGAAAAGGAGAGAAAAAAAAGTTATTTGATTCAGACTGTGGCCATTTGTAAGTGCTGGACCAAATGGGAAAGGAGCAAAAGAGGGGCTGGGAAGGACAAAAGGCAGTGACTGTGAGCAAGGAGATTGGCACATAATCCCTTGGATAGTGGTTTATGCTGACTGGAGGGCATCATTCCAAAAGTTAAATTGCATGTGCACCRTGTTCAATTGGAGCTGCTGCTCCTTCAAGGTTAGATTATTGAAGGCTTTGAAAGATACACARTTCCCAAAAAATCCAGGAGTCAAGTCTGGATAAAGAATCTATTCTGGTCATATTGGAAAATACAGACTCTGCTCARCAGCTACATTTTTGAAAGAAAAGTCTCTGAAGCTGTACTTCTAATAGCTTTTGGCATGCTTCAGAGAAGMATTCTGTGGATTCAATGTTTGGAATGTCATGGTAAAGACAACAGATATCAGGACCATGAGATCTAGCATGGTTCAGGGGGACAGAAAAATTGATCAGTGATGGTCATTTGAGAAGAGGAAGCTGGGGAGGAGATTCCAAGTGACTTACCTGGGAAAATGAAGCATTAGACATCAAGCTAGCATGAGATTCCTGCATGTGTGTGGCTAAAGGTTTATGTTTTGTCTTTCTCCAGGGGACAATCTATCAGGAACAGAAGTGAATTAAATTGCTGATACAATGAGTTGGAGACCATGTTCACCTTAAATTTTGCAGGTAAAATATCTCCAAAAAGCTTTCATGCCTTCTTGCTTTGAAGACATCACACTGGTATGTAATAGAGTTTCTTAGGGAAAGAGGACATGATTTTCTTTGGAATGAGCTTTGAGCTATCCCAAACTGGGCCTCAAGTTTTGGGCCTGTGGGAGTTGAGAAGCCTTAGTGGCGCAGTTAGGAATTAGATTAAGGTGGGTGCATTTTTTAGATAGGATAGTTAGGGTGAATCTATGGTAGCTACCTTAAGCTGGAATTGTTTTGCATTCTTTTAACTCTCTGTACCAAATAGCACCCACCTTTAACTGTAAACTATCTCAACTGTATTTAACCTTTATTTTGAGGAATAAAGGGGAGAACGCATGATGTAATCACATTGATTAGAAGTCTGTGTTGCTCTGTCCCAGCTTCCAGGATTATTAGTGACCCTGGCTTTGGCTGGTAAGGAAAGTTTGACATGGCTTCTCTCAAAGACCACACAATTGTTTTAATTAGAGTATGTTGAACGAGTTCACAAAACTGTAATATGGTTCAGATTAATCTGCTGAAATGAACTTCATGGCCCTTACAGGGTCTATATCCTCCTTTTATTGAAGTCTGTATTCCCAAGATGTTTTGGGAATGCAGAGCAGAGAAACTTGTCACTGTGGATATGTATTCATTGGTGTTTGTCCTTTTCTGTTAGGTTAGTTTCATAGCATGTTGCATGTTTTCAGTCTTTGGTTCTGAAAAGAATCAGGAATTTCCCTCTTCTAAGTCCACTCATTTTCAGGCTAAAGTTTCTCCTGGTTATTTTGAGTTCTTTTTTTTTTTCTTATGCTTCCATAGTTAATAACTTCAGTAGCTCTTTTYTTTCTGCCCTCGGTGTTCCCTTGTTGATGTGTTTGTGGACAATGACCATACTGCCTCTCAGCTTTCATTTTGCCCAGTACAGCACATCCAGCACCTTCAGTTGCTTCCTGTACAAAGGGATTGATTCACCCTTTACTTAGCAGCACTTCCGTGTGTCTGCTACAGGTTCAAGATATCCTGCTTGACCAGGATATCATAAGTCATGTCTGGAATCAATGCCTTTGAATATGGATATTAACACTTCTTCATCCCTGCAGAAAATATCTTTCTTGAGGCCTCCTGTGGTCATATCTGTCTCTATTACAGTTGTGTACTGAACCTTGTCATCAGCAGTACTGCAGATTTCTTGCCTCCCCTCTAGTAAARCAAAAAATGTTCTCTGTGATGTCCTGTTGGTTCTAAGGACCTTGTGTCTGTCCAGTATGACCTACATTCCCTGACTCTTCTGCTCCCTCGTAAGAATATATTTGATATTGTTTGGATGTACTCATCAGTTCCTTTTAAGTCTTGAATTCAAGGCAGAGTTGCTATCTTACTTATCCAGACAATGTTTTTAGTTGACCCATGAACCAAAGGAAAAGTTACTTTTTTTCCCCAGTTTTCTGTTAGCTTATTGGTTTCTTTYCTGTGCCTTTCCTTCCTTGTGTTTTGAATCATAGAATCACAGAATCATAAAATTATTTGGGTTGGAAGGGAACTTCAAARGTCWTCCAGTCCTACCCCCACTGCRGMGAGCAGGAACATCTTCCACTGTATTGTCCCATCCAAACTGATCTTGAAAGTTTTCTGGGATGGAACATCTACCACCTCYCTGGGTAACCCATTTCAATGTTTCACCAGCCTCATTGTAAAAMAACTTCCTCCTTATATCTAAYCTAAATTGATCCTTCTTTAGTTTAAAACCATTATCCCTTGTCCTATAATAAAATATTAAAAAATCCATCAATCAAAAGCAGTTACTTTCTTAGATTCTTTTTGAATCATATTATCCACCAGATCATTAATGATTTGTTGAWAASAAAGGTCCATCTTACACCCTATRGTCTCCCTRACACYGATTTTGCCTCCTGCATCACCATCWGCTGTGGCTTTACTTGGTGCYTCTAGTACGAGCCCCATYAGCCACACTGYTRAAAACACCCCTACATTTTATACCCCAAAGAATAATTGGGGTCTTTGCTACCTTTTTTCATCCATGAGTATAGAACCCATCAAGGGGTAACCAGTGGGGTACTGGACCACAGGCTTTATGGACTCATCAAAACCAAACTGACAGCAACTGCAGTGCATAGAATAGAATATTTTGTGGTGGAAGGGACCCAGAAGTATCATCAAAGTCCAACTCCTGGCCCTGTACAGGAGACCCCAAGAATCACACCATGTATCTGAGAGTGTTGTCCAAATGCTTCTTGAACTCCATCAGGCTGGTGCTGTGACCACTGCCCTAGGGATCCTGWTCCAGTACCCAACAACCTTCTAGGAGAAGAACCTTTTCCTAATATCCAGCCTAAATCTCCCCTGGCACAGCTTMATGCAATTRTCTTAGGTCCTGTCTCTGGTGACAAGAAGGAAGASATCAGTGTCTGCCCCTCCTCTTCTTCCCATGAGGAAGCTGTGGACTGTGATGAGGCCATCTCCATTGATTCATTTGGACCTCCATGATGTTGCAGATCAGGCTGTATATTAAGTATGCGTACATCAGTCTGTACCATCTCTTTGACCAGAAATAGAGTCWGCTCTGTCACTCCACACCCATGGAAGGTCTTCAACAGAGACCCTATTTCCTGCAGAACCTTTGTGATCACCTTCTCTGAAGTGGGAAATGCTGTTTAATCTTCTCTATAAGAGGAAGGCTGGTGATCTACAAAGGAGACAGTTTGCACATGTATTGTGAGGGGCTGAAGATATTCCTGTATCATGTATAGTAGGGKATCTCCAAATCATGAGAAGCAATGCCAGTACAGTGTTCTGTGGCAGCCTRCAAAGAGAATAAAAATGTTTCCCAGAAGCATGGAATTAGTCAGCTTTTGCAATGAGACTGCCAGCTTCTGAACGCACCTCTGGGTCAGGTATTTCACACCCTGTAGTGGCTGGAGACATTTCTCCTTGAGTCATTAGGGAGATATCAACCTCCTGCACTCTATTTTCCTGTAAAGCAGCAACCTAAATGTAGTCTCCTTGCTCCATGCATTAATGAGCAGTGTCGTGTAGGTATTCCCTGCTAGTGTCACCAGTCTGGTGTATGAACTGAAAATTAAAAAGCCCTGAGGTTCTGCTGATGTTTCTGGGTCCACTTGTCAAAATGGAGACCTTCATGTCAAACACCCATCTCCTAAGACATTTCTTATTCCCCTGTCCTCTTTCTTTTTTTTTTTTTTTGAGTTTGGCTGACCAGTTCTCTGTCAGTCAGGCCTGTTCATTTGCACAGAAGTGTGAAAGCTTTGCACAGGGCAAGCTTCACACATGCCACAGGCTGTAGTTCTTGTCCATGTGCTTTCCCAATCAATTCATACTTATGCTAACTGCTCCTTAGGTCAATGTGCTTAACTCTCTCTTTTTAAATTACTTTGTATTTTTTTGTAATATCCACCTTCTTCATTTTCTTTGGCAAATTAGGTATGCTGTAAATGCTGAAAACCTGCTTCTTTACAAACCTCCCTGCTTGAAAGGTAGACTGTTTAGGTTTACTTGAGTATTGATTAACTCATTTGGTTCAAATCAGAAATGAGTAGACCTCTGCAAGTAAAATTACGTATCAAAGCATGCGCTGCAGTTACAGAAACAAATTCAAACAACTATGATTTCTAAGATCAGATTAACTATGAAAATAATTTTTAAAAATGTTTTAAGTTCTCACTACCTGAGACCATTTGTCAAGTTTGTGTAAAACTCACAGGATATTCCTCTAACCTAGAGCAGGACTTTTGCATCTCTCTCACTTAAAATTCTTAAAAGTTATACCTGTGATAATCAAACTCCACTGGTGTACAATRTTTGATTGTAGTGTTCAGCCAGCCTGCTGGAATGACGTCAAAAAAGAAGAGTTTCAGGAGGTTCAATCTAATTGTGTTACAATATTTAACTGCATTTGAAAGCCCAYAGGAGTTCTTGTTTTAATATTAAACCTTCCAGTGGAGTCAAACAGCTACCCTAAGCTTGATGTGCTTTGTTAGAAAAAGAACTACCAGCAACTCCTTCAAAGTTCRCTTTTTATCTACTTTTGATAAAACTGCTGAAATCTTCAAGCYAGGACAGAATACCTGACTTTGCTCCTGCTGCCAAAGGCAAATAGGCATCAGTGCCAACAGGACTGTGCTTCAGTGCCTCCCATACCATAAAACCAAAGTCAGATTGAAAAAGTGCTCAGGGCAGTCCTCGCCTTTCCTAGAGGAGGACAGCACTGTTCATATGGGCAGTATCCKATGTCCTCATGCTTATCTGAGCCCTACTTGGAAGCATCTACATAGGCCATGTGTCTTTCTTTGACTCCTTGYACAAAAACATATTTTACCCCTAGACTTCTATTTAAAAATCCTTCGGACGTCAATTTAAAAATCTTCTGGAGAAAAGAAGTATGTTGGAGAAGTGACAGTTAAAAAGAAGAGTGACACTTAGATTTTGAATGGAAAATAATCCTTGCTCACTTTCTCCCTWAGTAAATTTTTTCTCCAGACATTTTACACTGTCGTTAAACAATATAATCAGCTAATAACCTATGATAGCATTATTATTTAACTGGTAATGTTTYACTAATTTATGATTGGAATTCTGCCAAAATCCTCACATGGATAATGGTGGAATACAAATCTTTCTGTAAAATGAACATTTCAGCTGGCACATCATCTACATTACTGATGCATGAACAAAAGGGAACTTGTCTCATGTACAGAGAATCTTTATTCTTTGGGGTCAAAGTTATCCATATTTGCTAAGCAGTGCTGTAAAATTGATTCCTGCTCAGAAGCTGTGCAGATACAGCTGTGCTGGAGGCAGCACAAACAGTTGGAACAGAGCAGAATGGAGATGATGGCCCTGCACWCTGCTCAGCCAGGCTGTCACTGCTTACCCACAGCTCTGATTCTTATGCTTAGGTAAACATACACCAAAGACTTCTCTTTAGTGGGCTTGGTTTTTCTTTTCTAATTTTAAAACATTCTATTTCACTGTATACATGATCATTTTTTAGCTCTTAATTCAACAGAAAGAAGCATAATATCTGGTTCACAGATGTTCRTATGCAATTCATTGCTTTCCCAGACTCCTGGATATCATGGATGTAGCATTTTAAAATATATGAACATGAGACAAATRCAGCATGCCTGTATTTTCATTGCCAGAGTCTTCCACTATATCTTCTTTCCAAGAGAAAAAGAAGAGCAATGTGTACATTGCTCTTGTACATTGTACAAAAAATGTATTTTTTGTGCTGACACAATTAAAATTTTGGTTTTGACACATGTAAATTAAAAGGGAAGGCCTCAGATATCCTGATAATCCGTCATGTTCATTTCAAAGTTTTACAAAAAATATACAATTCTGATAGATATATCAATAAATAGCATGATAGACCAAAGATAATTCCACATTCATTAGGGAACTGTCCCATTAATGTGACAGTTTTTTCTGACTAGCCATTTCACATCATCACTTTAAACTATTTAAGCTGTTAAAACTTTAAACTATTGAACTTTGAACTATTGTTAGTTATCACAATTGTTATCCCAATTACTGTATGTCATTCTTTTATTAAATAATTAAAACAATAAAATTTGGAAAGAATATGTGGGGAAAAAAAGAATATCTGATTCACAAAAATCAAAGATTAAATATTTGCTCAAATATCATCTGTTAAACCTCAAAATTTTTGCAGTGATTTAAAAACTTAGTATGTTGATTCTCCTTATTTTAAGTATTTGTTGGTTTTTTCTGTTACCCGCATTTGGAGTAAACTATTCTCAACTGTTTGGAGAAATTTCTCAACAAAAATTCTGTACTATTTTCAATCAAATTAGTTCATTTCTGCTCTTTTCATGTATTTGTAGAATGAATTATACCCAGTTTCCTTTATGAAATTCAATCATTCACTCTTCAATAGGAGTCCCACCTCCTAAAACTGCAATCCCTTCAAACACAGAGTAGCCCTGGCTGTGCTCGTGCATCTTGTTTTGAGCAGGCATCATCACATTCTCAGGCTGGAAACTGGTCTCTCAAATATGATTCTGCATTGACTCTCAGTCATTCTCAAACTTTCCTATGCTCTCAAAACTGTCACTAATTCAGGTATGACATGTAGAAGAGAGTACACCTGCAGAGCTTAAAACCATTTCCCATTATCTCAGTTACATACTTCTAAGGAATACTGGAATTGCTAAAGCAACCCATTGGCAAATCTGCTCTGAATTATTGACAACAACATAAAAAATCCTTTGAGGGARTTATTACAATAAATCATGTCAGCTGAGGGTGCTAGAAAGTTACAGAAGAGAAAAACAAAGCTGGCGTAAATTCAGGGTTTTAATTTTATTCAAAAATAATTCATTTCAGACCAGAGCAAAACATATAATCTTCAAATTTATGGTAAAAAAATCACTTTTTAGTAGCAAATGTGACCTCTAATATGACAGTATGTTCTATCATGCATGTACTGTGATATGATATGCAGCTGGCACTAACAYGCCCCAAATATTTGCATTAAAAGGTCTATTTTTTAATTTTCTGATGATCAAGTTTTCCATTTTATTGGTAGTTAAAAAATACAATTTGATTTCACAACTCTCATAAAAACATGTGTGAGTCCCAAATTTATTTTTGAGTAGTACAATTCTAGAAACTGGTTTGTTGAAGCCTTACATGTTCCAACAGGATACAGGATAAGCAGTGACCTTTCAAAGTGAAATGCAAATTGCCAAACAATTGCAATCATCAAATCATCCAGTGGAACATCCATTAAGTTCATCTTCAATCAGACTTCCTAAGAATTGCTTTTTCTGCATCTGGACTGCTACCTTTTGACCTTGGTCTGCAGCCAATTCTGCTCAGTAACCTTTACACCATGTTAGCTATTCCCTTTTCCGATCTGATCTCATTAGAAGCAACTTTCTTCCTGTTTTGTAAGAGAAATAGGAAATCTGCTCATCCAGTCTGATGCAGTCCAAGACACTCACTGCCAATAAAACAATCAAGCTGCAAAATGTTAGGGAAATTGGAAAACGCCAAGAACAACATTACAGAAGATCTGAAGTGATGGAAAATAAGAGAAATAATGGAATTAAATAATTAAACAGCGTTATGGAACTATTGACACCTTTTTTTTYCCCCTTTTCCTTTGTATACCCCCTAGGAGAGATACAGTTATTTGGAATCAAATGCTGTTTCCAAATATGATATACCCATAGTCTGTTGCCATAGATGAAACTGACTTTTTGGAGAAATCACCAGACTCCTGCAGCCAACAAAAGCCACTGCAAACCTCCAAATGCAAAACAAGAGGCACACAKGTATCTTCTCCATAAAAGGGGCTCCTATATGTGTCTTCTTCTCCCACAGCATCTCAAGGACTAAGCCCTGGGTGTCTGCAAGCCCCCATCCTCTGCTCCTGGGCAGTGCTGAGACAGCTGTTCTCTGTTCTCTGGTCAGA
Organism: Alauda arvensis; assembly: GCA_902810485.1. Lineage (NCBI taxonomy): Eukaryota > Metazoa > Chordata > Aves > Passeriformes > Alaudidae > Alauda > Alauda arvensis. The sequence continues at coordinate 1,073,618 of CADDXX010000091.1, read as the reverse complement.
GCCTCCTGCAGCCTCTCCACAGCCCTGCTCCCTCCCCAYGGGTGGGTTCTGCCTTTGCCGTCCTCTGGAGCCAGCAGCTCCCACTGACAGGTCTCCCTTGCTTCTCTTTCATTTCTTAGGGTTGTCAGGGAACTGGCTGGCACAGAAAATCAGTTTTTCCTTGGCTAAAGAGTATCCTGCAATCCAGTTCTTCCCTCTAAGTGAGGTGTAACCCAGCCACTGGCTTTTGATTCTTCTGAGAGTTATAACATTTATTTAATCTTTTAAACTTCCTCATTAAGGATTTTTTCAGACTATMCCTTTTAATCTCTTTTCCTAGTATAGTAAGGGAGTGAATTTGAATTCTTAGATTTTTTTCACATAGAGAGAATGTAATTTCCTGTCCAGGTTTTCCTGTAACATTTAACTAATCCTTCATCACCACCGATATGATGCTATGATGTTCCAGGTATAAATTCCAATGACCAAACAAGTCAGTGAGTACTGATCTATACAGAGAGCAAGAAGTAAAAATTATTTTTATCGACATCATTCTTTCATAAATACCACTTTGTATCAGAAGGAGTAGTATTATAGAAGATATGAATTACATTAATTAACTGAACTTTAGATAGAAGTCAGGAACACCTTGGAGTTAAGATCTGAAACATCCAAAAACCCAGAAGTAAAAAAAAAAAAAAAAAAAAAAAAAAAAAAAAAAAAAAAAAAAAAAAAAAAAAAAAAAAAAAAAAAAAAAAGTATTTGCTAAAATAAAGTATGTTTAACAAATATGCAGAAAGTAGAAATTATACAAAAATATTATTGTAAATTCAGCTGGATCTGTTAACCTATGGGAAAATAAATTGAAGGAAGAGCATTCACTAATATTTGAAACAACAGAGCATGAAACAAAGGAGTCCTGGAAAACAGTCCTGCAGCAGAAGGAAGATGAACTGATGGACTTCCTATTAGATAAGACAGATGTAAATTACCTTTTGAAAGTTTATTTTAATGTGTTTCTGTCACAGAACACTTTTGCAGTTACATTTCTGGAAGAGTAGCTGTTGCTGCTGAGTGGGCATCCAACAGCACCGACTCTAACATTTCACTGTGCTCCACCTGCCTCTCATGCTCTCAGCCTCCACTCACACCTTCCCTGCACGAATATCTACCCCCAATACATGGCTTTACCCTCCTGGTTACTGATTTCCTCTGTCAGAACTGGGCCACCTCTTTTAAAGACCTGAATTTAGTGAATCCAGTGCCTAAAATAAGAGTTTTCCCTGACCCACCCCAACCCCCCATTCCTAAGAAACATGCACCTGAACACAGGCTAAGTGGAAATTCACCTTAGTGGGAATCTGCTCCCTTTTCTGTCTTTTCCACTGGAGCAGCTCTTTTAAGGGAAGTAATCTGTTTGTGTCACCAGCTGCTTTTGCAGTTGAAGTTTTTGCTGTTTTTGCAACTCAAACCTTGCAAAGCAGAATAGGAAAATGTGAGCTGGCTGTTGTAACATCAATCCAATAATAACTACACAAGTTGGCCAGTTGGAGAGAAAGCTGTGAGTGGTAGTCAGAGCACAGCATATATTTGGGGTAGCTCCTCCATGTCCAGGACACCTGCTCACTAAGAGATTTCTTGCCTTCTGCTGCTTCTTTTGGGAGCTCACAGACACCCCCCAAGGCTGCCCTGTGTCGCAGTCTGAGGTGCTAAGCTCCTTTATTGACTGCATACCTCATGCCAGCTCTCAGGACCAAGGAACTGGATGGCAACAGCTAGTGTTAAGAGAAGTAAATCCTTTGTTGAACCTAGATTGATACCTGTCAGTCACCAATATTCTTTAGTGCTACTTTATCTTGGCAAATCAGAGAGAAAAGGTGAGATGACATCCCCCTCAGGGAACAGCAGCTTTCACCTATTCCCCTCCCATGTCAATGTCTGCATTTATACAAAGCATATATTTCCTTCAAATTTTTAATGGACATTTATGAACAGCATCTTTGTTGGTTGTTGGTTGTTTTTCTTTTGAAGTCAAGTAAGTCAAATTTAACAAAACAGGTCTCATTCATAAGTGAATGAATGAAGTGAAGTGCATAAACTACTGCAAATCATGCAATGAAGGTAGCTGTCCAAGTTTACACTCCAGAGATTACAGCGTCAAAGGCATGGTTCATGAAGTTTCTGCTTCCTTCCCTAAATTAGGTAGAAGGTTACAAATTAATCTCAAAAGAGTTTATAAGTCTCTCAAAGAGTTAATGAGTAAAAGTGCCTGCTTCTCTTTATTGTCTAAAGGCCAGTTGCTCCTGCAGCATATAAAGTACTCATACATGAAGATGAGAAGTACAGCAGAGAGAGCCAGCAAACAAACAGCAGACAGGAACAAAGTGCTGTGTCTCCTGCAAAAGATGCCAAAAGGTCTTTTTACTTTCATTCGTCTTTTAATGCTCTTACTCAGTTTCTCCACTATTTGCCTGGGAGTACTTTGCACGTCCACGAATTCTTCCATGTGCAGATGTGGGAACAACAAGCTAGTGTTTTATTGCTTGTTAGCTTTGGGGCTCTGTCTCCTTGTTACTGGCATTTTCTGGAGCACTTTCCATGAAGTCCTGAAATACAAGGCCCTTGGCATCTTCATTCAAAGTCCCGGCCACAGAGAACCACATGTCTGCACCATAGACAGGTATGTGTTGCAGATGATTTGGGAGGGAGGGATGCTATTTTTTAAACATACTGTGAGAAGAAAGAARCAATAGAAGGTTTTTACAAAATGCAAATCCTGTAGCCATTTTATTATTTTTCTGGGGAAGGAACTGTAGTCTGAAATTTTATTTTCTAGAGCAAGCAGCAATATGCATACAGCAAACAATACTTAAGGTAAGGTATAGTACATGAAACAGAGAAAGTTTCAGATTTTCCAAAGCTCCCAAAGTCATGTATGGAGGCAGCAGATGCAGCTATTCCAGCTTCATGCAGGAGCATCCTGAGTTCCATCTCAGCAGACAATTTAAGATGCTGCTGTGGGGTAGGTGCTCATGTAGGTTATCAAATCTGAGGTATGCAGAGGGCCTCAGCTCATTCATTATATGGCTCCTGCTTAAATTTTCTTGTCTAATTGTCCTCCCAGTTTAAAAACCTCATGAAATTCAACCAGGCCAAGCRCAAGGTCCTGCACCTSGGTTGGTGCAAATCGAAGCACAAACACAGGCTGGGCAGAGAATGGATTGAGAGCAGTTCTGCAGAGAAGAACTTGGGGAGGGGGTTGTTGATGAGTAGGTCAATGTGACCTAGCAATGTGCACTTGCAGCCCAGAAAGCCAAATGTGTCCTGGGCTGCACAAAAGAAGTGTGACCAACAGGCTGAGGGASGGGATTCTGCTCCTCAGCTGTGTCTTTGTGAGTCCCCTCCTGGAGCACTGCATCCATCTCTGATACCCTTAGCACAGAAAGGGCATGGACCTTCTAGAGTGGGTCTGGAAGAGGGCCATGAAGATGATCAGGGGAATGGAACTCCTCTCCTGTGATGACAGGCTGTGAGAGCTGGAGTTATTCAGCCCAGAGAAAGTTCCATGAGACTACAGCACCCCATGTACATGAACGGAATTTATAGGAAAGAGGGAGAGGGATTTCAAAAAAAGAACATGTAGTGACAGGACAAGGGGGAAYRGTTTCAAATGGAGAAAGGTTGTTTAGATTAGATATTGTGAAAAATTGCTTTATTGTGAGGATAGTGAGGCACCRGAGCAGGTTGCCCAGAGAAGCTGTGGCTGCCCCATCCTTGGAAGTGTTCAAGGCAAAGTTAGATGGACAACATRGTCCAGTGGAAGGTGGCCCTGCCCATGGCAAGAACTGAATGATCATTAAGGTCCCTTCCCAAAACATTCTTTGACCTTATGATTTTGTTCTTAACAAAGTCTGATGCTTTGAGAGAGAGAGTTTCTTAAACTGATTGGCACTAGGCCTGGCAAAACTCTTTAACATGGTCACTGGATACAAATTACTTTTCCTGGACTGTTGTGGMAACCCTACTAGAAACACAGACAGTGGGTGTGCTAAAGGCACTATAAATGCAACATTCAGTAAATTTTGATTAGATAAGGAGAGATGTATCAAATTTATTTTAAAACTGTGGAAAACAATGGTTATTGTAATAATAAATCACTTTAAACACTGATTCTTCTTCCAAATTAAACTTTTCTCAGGCACTGGTTAAAACACTCAAAAGCTTGAGTGTTTGTATGCCATGGCTTGGAATCTTCATGGGGAAGACTTGTCTTTTTAGAATGCTGTGTTTTAATGAAACATTTTGTACAAAGACAAGGCAAATGATACCAGTTATGCCTACTTTTTTATACTAATATATTTCATTGCTTTAAGCCCACTTAGGTGTCTGTTTACAGTTAAGCCTAATCTAAATTTTGAAAGCATAACAGACAAAGCATCTAACCAAGCAGTGTAAGATAAATCACATTCACCATGATGTGTTTCTTTTTGGTTTGCTTATTTCAGGCCTGACTTCTATCCTCCCTCTTATGAAGACAGCACAGATCCTGAAAAACTGCTCTCCCCACTGCCAGTTGGCTCCACACTAAAACAGCAAGAATTCATCAATATTCCTCCACCTCCATATAGTGAAAGCAGTGCAGAGTTTGTCAGTGAAACAAATGAACAGGAAGAACCACCACCGTACACATTATCTGTGGAGCAGCAGCCAACAGCTGACCCAGACCCAGACCCCAGAGGGGGGTTAAATTCTCATATATCCATGCAAGAAATCAGCTGCCAACAGGATACAGACTTCCAGAGAACCTCAGGAAGAATAACACCTGTCAAAACATGAGAGACAGGCAGTCAGTAAAATCCTGCAACTGTGAAGCAGGGAAGAATGGAAGAAGACTTGTGTCAGTGATCCCTAACAGTAACACTACTTAGGGTGAAATTGCAGGAAAAAACACTGATCATTTGTGACTTAGAGTGGAGTTGGAGGGGATATGTAAAAGTGCCCAGTATTTAAAATGAGAATAAATCTCCATAGAGATAGAAATGCTCAGGGCATGTCTAGTAGAAGTCATCGTCTCTGGCAACAGGAGTTTCTTAAGCTGCAAGATAAATGAAGCATCATGGAGTTATCAATCTTGACTTGTGCTTCATAAGGAGTTTCAGAACAAAGCTGTCTTTTTTTTTTTTTTTTTTTTGAGACATTAACTGACTTGGGAAACCCATTAACTCAGCTTTTGTTTGAAATTTGCATATTATTTGTTGCAACTGATTATTTTTTTATTGTATACCTCTCAAGTTGTTTTGTGTCAGGGTAAAAATAACTACTACTTTACTAGTGAATTCTTTAATAAATTTTGTATTTAAAACAAATGCCTTGTATTTGCTTATATGATACGAGGTGCCCATGATTCAGGATAAGGGCACAATAAAATACACCAGCTAGCTGCCAAACAGAGAGCTCTGGTTATGCTTACATCTCCTCAGGGGAATTATCAGTTGCAGGAGGAAAAATCATCTCTGACTCCTCTGAGCCAATTCTAAGAGCAGTTGCTTCTGTCACAACTTAGTCAAGACTGTGGGAACTGAAAAAGGCACCCTGTACCCTGTTTCTGACACAAGTGGCTCCATAACTACACAACAAATTCCAGAAAAAGGACAGGCTTGGACTCATCCTTCTTCTGTTACATGTATCCTTCCTCCCACAAAATCACTGAGGCAAATTTGCATCCAGGCCGCTGTCATCTATAATTTCAGATGACAAGAAAAAATTCATGAGGGTTCACTCAGATTTGAACTTGTAACATTTATTTAAATGGAATTTTTCCTTTTTGAGTTGGAAGGTTTGGACTGAAAAAGATCATTTGCAATGAGCAGGCACATCCTAAATTAGATCCAGTTGGTCAGAGCACTGTCCAAACTTGAATTTTTCCAGGAATGGSGCATATGTCACCTCTCTGGGCAGCCTGTTCCTGGTTTTGCTACAGACCAGTGAGACAGAAAAGCTATCACACTTTCCATATGTTCACATASTGTAAGACCACAAGATAAGCATTAGGCTGTACATGCAAGCCATGGTGGTAGCTATGGCTAAGGCCATGGACTGACAGTTGCATCAGTTTTTGTCTCCCAAAGAATTGCATCCTCTATGGGAAGAACATAGTTCTTCAGCTGCCGTAAGTAGAAAGTAAAAAATAAAATGGGTGGACAAGCTGCAGAGGAAGAAAAATCCTTTCAAAGCAAGTTGGGGATGAGAAATGTAGTCAAGTACCGACAGAGAGAGAAAGAGTCCCTGAAAGACCCAGAAGATACAAATATTTTTCAAAGTGGCTGAGAAGCAGCACAGCACAGTGCTGTGCAATAAAATAAATAAAAATCAGAGGAACACAACACATTCTTTCCAAAACAGTTGAAGAGATGATCTGCTTGAGTGACCTTGTTATGGCCTTACCTCTTAGCATTACCATATCCATCCCCCAAAATCTCTTGCTTTTTTACTCCAGAGTTCCAGATTCTGAAGGCAGCAGGCATTGTGCAAGTATTAGCRCAGGTACCAATCACAGCAGATAAGACTGATTAACCAGGAGATATCCCACAGCACAGTGCTTGTCCTGTGCATGTTTAGCCTAATTTTTTTTCCTGTGGAAATCTAACTTTTCCACTAGGTTATATTAAAGCAAGACCAAAAGAGTGGGAAATGGCTGGGACAACAGTTCTGGGTTACACTAAGAGCAAGCATTGCAGGAGTACCTGATGTTTGCTCTTGGAGTGGTTTGCTACAGGAAATTCATTCAGAGCATTTCCATGTATATTTATGAACAAGCAGGAAGTTCCTCCTTTCTCCCAATTCCACGAGAGTCCTGCTGTGCCCCTTTTAGCGCCAGCTGTTTGCAGATGTTGTGAGGTCATAATGGATCCAGAAATGTGAAACTAAGATAATTGCATTGTCAACCTGCAGCATACAATAAAGTATTTGATACAAAAGTTACTGAGATAGGGAGAACATTGATACTAATACCTAATATTTTGATACAATCTGGTTTTAAGTTTCTCTTTTCAGCTAATGAACAATTAGATTATGAACTTCATGCAAAATGGCATTGGCAACAAGCTCAAAAATGTCAAAAATCTTAAGGCAGCAAAAGGTTTTAAACACTTTGCTTTTGATCATACTTAATAGCATGAATTTAACTTTGCCAGGAGTAGCAGTTGGAAATTTTACATTACAATAAATTTTCTTTGGGCTGAAGGATACGAACCAGTCAAACTAAAGCTTCAGAACTGAACAGATTCAGTGCATTGACAAACACCATCCTGACATTGGTGACTGAGAAGCCAATCTTGGCACTTACAACACCCGAAGAAATGCATGGGCATGTGAAGGTTTTTGCTGCAGGCATAATGAGATGGCAAATTCAGAAATTTGAGAGGAGGGAGAATAGCAAAGAGCAGAACCGAAGTTTGCAGAGCAGACTTTAACATCTTCAGTGTTGCTTGGAAGAGTCACATGGGTTTTGGCCCTGGAGAAAAGATGAGTCCAGAACAGCTGTTTAATTTTCAAAGATCACCTCCTTTAAGCTCAGGAATTGTTCAACCTGATATGCAGAGTTCAAACAAAAGCAGCGCAAGACCCACATGGATGGTCAGAGAGCTCCTGATTAAACTCAGATATAAACAGGAAACGTATGATAACGGGACAGCTGAATTAGGAGGAATGCAGAGCAGGGATGAGATGAGGAAAGCCAAAGCCCACCTGGACTTGAATAAAGTGATGTTGTGGTTGAAGACCAGATGGGAATTAAGCTCCAAACAGCTACTTCCTTTCCCCCCACCCCCTCCAGTGAGAAAGGGACAAAAAGGCAGAGATTATGGGTTGAGACAACAATTTACAGGAAAAATAGTAATAAGACAAGGAAAACAAACAGTAACAGCACCAATACCAATAATAACAATGTATAAAAGATTACAAGCCAAAAATGCTTATGGAAGTCCAACCATCCTGTTGTTACAACGGCCAGTGACATGAAGCTTTTCCTAAGACAAAGGAGAAAAATGGTAGGTGTTACCACACCCCTGGTGGCCACCCAGCTTTTCCAGAGACAAAGGAAAGCAATGATGGACAAATTCCCCCAAGCTAATCTGCATTGCTCCACCCAGAGCACACCAACTGCACCACCCTGTTCRACACTTTGCTTCCACAGGTAAAGAGGGAACAGAACTGGCTGTCCTTCCACTATGCCTTTTCTTCTACCCAAAGCTGTGCCCTACAGTGGTGGTATAGAATAAATCACCTGTACACACCCATATGGCTTCAGCCTCCTTGCCTTCCCATACCCCCTTCCCAGCAAATGCAAAAATAATACTGTACTGGCCAAAACCAGGACAGATGAGAAATGTGAAGGGTAAGAGGGAAGGTTGCTACAGCTACATGAATCAAAAGAGGACAAAGAAAAGGCTGAGGTACTCAATGCCTTCTTTGCCTCCATCTTTACCTAGTAAAAGCAGTCTTCAGGAATCGTAAGCCTTTAAGACTAAAGGAAAAATATGGAGCAAGGAAGATTTACCTTGGATGGAGCAAGGAGTACTTTAAAAAGCAGGACATACACACAACCATGTAATGACTTAGGATGGCATGCAGAGCTGATGAAGCTGAGTCATGCTATTGCAAGCTACTCTCTATTGCCTTTGAAGGATTGTGGGTGACCAGGAGTGGTCCCTGAGGTAAGAGAGCAAATACCACTCCTGTCCTTAAGAGAAGGAGGATCTGGGGATTCATAGCCTGGTCAGCCTCACTTTAGTTCCTGGGGAGGTGACAGAATAGCCAATCTTGGAAACCCTTGCCAAAGCCAAGGACAAGAAGGTGATTAGGATCAGGAAGAATTTATGAAAGGTAAATTGTGCTTAACCAACCTGATGGGCGCCTACAATATTGAAGTTCAGGAAATGGAAGTCCTGCCCTTGTGGATGAACAAACCCAGATACCAATACATGCTGGAGCCAGTGGGCTGGAAAACAGCCACACACAGAAGGATCTCAGGGTCACATGTTTAACAAGAAGTTGTCAACTCACCAGCAACTCACCTGCACAGGAAAGACAGCAACTGACATCCTGGGTTGCATCAGGAAAAACAGCAGCAGCAGCTGGAGGAAGGTGATTCTTTCCCTCCACTCAGCACTGGCAGAGTTAGGATATATCTCCAGTGCTGGGTCCAGCTCTGAGTTTCCCAAGCACAAAACAGACAAACAGACATTCCAGAGTACCTCCAGCAAAGGGCCACAAAGAAAAAGGGACTGGAAAATTTGTCATATGATGAGACAATGAGAGAGCTGGGAGTGTTTAGTCTGGAAAGAGAAGGCTATTGAAGGATCTTACTGATTTCTAGAAATACTTAGTGGGAAAAAAAGAAGTGTATGGTCCTAGGCTCTTAGTGACAGGACAATAGGCAATGGACACAAACTGAATCACATGAAATTCCATCTGAATTCCACTCCAGGAAGTTTTGCTGTTGGGTTTTTGGTTTTTGGGGTTGCTTTTTTTTTCCACTGTGGGAGCAGTCAATCACTTGTACATGATGCCCAGAGAAGTTCTGGCATCTTGGCCCTTGGAGATAATCAAAACCAACTACACATAGTCCTGGGCAGCCTCCTCTACCTGACTTTGCTATGAGCTGGGACACAGACTAGGTGATTTTAGTCCTGATGAACTAGATGGCCCCTTCCAACCTTGAGGATTCTGTGATCCTGTGATTCAGGTGGGTAGTACATTGCCTTCCAAATTGTCTCTGAACACAGARAAAATATGAGGGTTTAGAAACAGAATTATCCAAGTAAATGTTAGTGCAATCACAGCTGAATGTTACAGGAACCTTGCAAGTTCCAATCTTGCTAATTAAACAATAGCACAAAAGGGTGAGGGTCTCTGTCACAATGCCTAGACACTGTGGTAAGATGAAAAGGGTTGATAATAGTTTTCCCTCTGCTAAATGTATGGTCTGGATTTAGGASCTTTGCAACTTTTTGTGAATTCACAAAACTTGCTTTTTCCCACACATTCATCTCTCATGTTAATAATTAATAGACCTCAGGAAATGCAGCACCCTCCATGAGACTGTGGCTACAGTCCTCTCCCACACACATCAGATACAAAGAGCAGTACTTCAGCCTTACAAAGTTTTATTCATCTTTTTGTAGAGAAAAGCAATCAACTGGTGGAAGATATCTGTAGCACTTTATYAGTATCACCCATCACCATTTAAAAAAAGGAGAGTGAGTGGATTTGGCGTTAGGCTACTTCTGCAAGTCTGCTGTTTGACAGCTATTCAAAACCACACACCAACAGTCCTTTTCTCCATTTCAGTACACAAGCACAACTAATGTTTCTCCAGCCCAGGACAAAGTCAATACAGAGATTTTAAAACATGACCTTTGTTTATGATGACTGCCTTCATGAAAGCAGACTGCCATCTACTGCAGTTCAGCTTTCTGATAAAAGCACAAGTGTATTTCTTCAGTCTTCATCTGTTCTTGAGTCTTCCCACTGCATCCTGAAAGACACCTGGCTTCAGAACATCTTACTTTTCAAACTACATTCTCCCCATTCCAGAAAAGCTTGGCAAATGGGATTCCAGAGTATAAACAGCTACTGCACCATGTGATCAAAAATCATTTTAYTGTCAGAGAATGTGCAAGAGATTTTAGAAATTTAAGTGGACTGACTTTCAGAATGTTCTTTCATGCAACCCAGTAATTTGAACTGTCATAATCCAGAATGTGTCTGTGCTTGACCATGTGCGATCTACTAGTCAGGAGCTTATTATCCTGCACCTAGAGAGGCTTAATATGTAATAAATATAAAACATTATATAAACAAGGTTTTTGTGAAGATGAGTGCTCTTACATTATAAAGTAGATGTCCAAACTGTGTGAGAATGTCACGGTCATATAAAAGAAACATCTTTATAAAAAGAACTAAAGTCTTAAAATCTTTTTTGGTGTATGGGAACACTTAATGTTAAGGTAGGATACTAAGTGAGAAGATTCATACCTCATTTGTTTAGAGTCAATTAAATAATGATGTAATAGTAATAAAGGCAATTTTATTAGGATGCTTGAAAGTGCAGGGTGTCTTGTCCACAATTATGTATTAAGACAGATATACAGCATTACTCTTTATTGTATACTAAGTGTCATAGCCACTTTTTGACAGAAGTGTTCAAAGAAATTAAAACATTTTCCTTTGCTGCAATATCATATAAATTGTACTAAAATTTGACAACCACAATGAATTGAAATACACTGCAAAGAGGCAAGCTGCACAAAGCCACCTTGATGAATGATGCAAGCAACCACACCATTTCCAAGGAAGCAAAACTTTCAAGCAAATCACATGCATAAAGTGTTGTGTTCTTTTTCAGAGCACAGTATTTAGCTAGAACTGCTGTATCATTTCACAAGCAGAAAAATGCTGATGTTCATATCCCCAACAGCCTTCTCAGATCTATGCCGGGAATGTTTCTTGCACTCCCCAAATTTCTACTGCATGATCCACTGTTACCAAGAATTTAATAGAAACCATGTCCAGAGGGTGAACCAGACTAGTATTTCTATACAGTTGATTATGGTTTGTTTAATTCCCTCTCACTCACTCACTCACTTCATGGTAAGTGAAGCATGAGTATTCCAAAGACTTTAAAAAAACCTTGTGTAACTCCTTCTTAAATAATTGCTGAACATGCAGAGATTATCTTTCAAACACAGTAAGCACCAGAATCATCTCCTGACATGAGGAATACTGTGGAAGACAGTCAGATTCCATACCCGACATATTGCTGGAAGGACAAAATCAGCTCTGTAGCACAAAGGCCTCCTTTTGGAGGAAAACAATCAAAGAGTCAAAAAATAAGGAAAATCTAAAGGCACAAGTCACATTGATATGTTTTAAAAGCAGGGGTAAAAAAGTATGGAATAACCCCATCTTTGGGAGCAAGTGTAAGTGTGTATACAACACACTGCTGTCAGCGTGCATCTGTGAGCAACAGGAGAGGCCTGAGAGGAGGCATGGAGCCAGGGGAGGAAACACACCCCGTGCAGAGCCCAGTACACAGCCCTGTAACTCAGACATGCTCTGTAAACCTCGTCAGAAACCTACCAGAAGGTGACAAGAATCCCAAACAATATTCACCAAGCATGCCTTTGCCCTGCAACTCCTCCCTCTCTCCCCCTAACTGAAATTTCTCCAACTTTTATCATAGCATTCAAAACCAAGCAGTTGTCATTTTTGGCTAAATTACTGACAACATTTGAATGTTAAGGCCTCTTTCTTTGGTTATACTGTTATCAGAAATTATTATACTGCAGGTAAAACAAGTCAATACACTATTGCATTTGGAGATCGATGCAAATGATTATGCTTAATGTTATTTTGAATTTTTCTTCCCACATAACTTTTAAAATCATACAAGGCACAAATGGCTAACAAGTTTTAACACAGTTCTGTCTCTTCCTTGCTGTTCCTCTTTTGGCCCTGGTTTAACAATCTTCTGTGGCTTCAAGTGATGACAGTGGGTCCCTTTCGTCCTGTCCTCTCATGAATCTGAGATATTTTCAGTGCAATTGCTATGAGAGGACTCAGCACGGCCTAAAGATGAAGAAATACACTGAGTTACATAAAGCAGAAATATCAAAAGACATCTTGCACTTCTTCCTTCTTTCAACTGTACAATTATACAATAATAATAATAGTAAATTATAGTATCAAAAACTGACACAGCTATGTTGTGTATTAYTGTTATACTTGACACAATGAAGTATCATGCTTAGCATAAGTTTTGTGAAGTGTTACACTGAGTATTCCTAAGCCGCGCAGAAAAGAGAAACCAGTAAATATACACTGCATTGATCATGTTTCTGTGCAACAGGAAATGTTAGGAATCTGCAGTACAAAACAGCCCAGAAATAACAGAGGTAGAATTGTTCCTATTATGATGCAGTGAAGCCATATAGATGATATTTTCTTCCTAAATACACTTAATATGTGAAGCTTATGGTCAGAAGGTACTGTAACAACTAACTACCTTAACAGAATTCACAGAAGTGTGTTTTGAATAATACTGCATGCAATTGTATTAACAGGACAAACTCCAACAGAACAGCATGAACTTCCAAGTTTCAGGCTCCATACCTTGTTAAATAGCCATTTATAGGCCTGGATGCATGAGTACAGATGACAACTATGATAATACCACATGAAAACCAAGTAAAACACAATTTTTWAAGYGGCAATTGGATCTTCTTTCAGTTAGTTAAATTATTCACAAAGATAAATGGCAGAAGTGAGTTTTGTGTGAAGACTTTTTTTTCATAGACTCATATATTTGGTTACCAAACTAATTCTTTGACCCCTAGAGATTTCCCACAGCTGGCCCTTCCAAATAAACTAATTCCAGCCTCACATACATTAGGTTTGAGAATCAAATGAAACAGAACAGTAATTCTGGAGAGTTGAAATTTACAGATCCTTTTTTATAAGCCTGTATAATCAATACTCTGAACCAATGTCAGCCACCTAACAGTTTCTGACAGGATGAGGTGTTTGCTGTAATTATGCAAACAGTCAGACAGTTAAATCAAAAGAGTGAAGAGACTAACTGTGTAAGCAGAGTCATGGAATAACACCATGAATGCCACTGGTGTCAAGTGAGTTTATGATTAAGCTCAGTTATGCACAAGTGTGAGCAGTCTGACATGTTATTGTTAAAAAAGCTCCATATTTGTAGATATCTATCTACTGACTAATCGCTGAAGCAGAACACAAGTCTATTAAAGTCAAACATACTTAGAGAAGATTAATATGTAGAGCACAAATTCACATCTGTGAGCAAATGCTGCAAAAGTAAATACTAAAATGTGCCAATTTGTAAGGTCTGGATGAGACTAAAGCATTTGAAGGTCTCCAGCACTCCTCTAAGAAACCTCTTCCTTATTTAATCTAGAAAGCACAAGGGAAATTAAAAAGCAACAACTCCCAACCTGCTTTACTGGACCCTGCTTTTTCAGGCAACAAATGCATTCTGCATTAAAAAAACCCCCAAAACCCAAACCAGACCAAAAAAAACAAAACAAAACAAAA
>CADDXX010000091.1:1036335-1059377 GCA_902810485.1 Alauda arvensis | reverse complement strand
CTTGCCAAAGGATTCCAAGTACTACTGCTTGTTGCCATCATGCTTCTCAACAGAGAAAGTCCTTTTCCAATTGTCTTTCCACACTTCAATTTAATTTTTACACTTTCTTAATCTGAAATATGCAAACAAGGCAAAAGTGCATCATATTTGGAATGGCAAAACCAGAACAGAATAACAAGAAACTAGGACTACATATGCCTTTTAAAAGTTCCTTTACCTCTGCCATGAATAGCTTACATTTCAGTTGCAAGGGATAAATCTCAGCCAACAATCATTTATCACTAATATTCCTCTAGAAAGACTTTTCTATCTCACAGAGATATTTTTTTAAAAGCATGCTTCTTTGGTTCTGTCTACTTGAGAAATTGTAAAACTTTACTATTGACATTTCAACTCTAAGTGACAACTGAAATTACTCTGGTAAGTAGCCCATTTACTTCTTGGCATCTGCTTAAGACATATGGCATGTTACCCCTTACACAGAATTTAAGAAATGAAAATTAACACAGAGAACTGACACAATTAGAATCTTGCTTTAGTTATCCCAGATACAAGCTATATATCTGGAAAAAATAACTGGGAGAAATTATTACGAGGAAATAAATCAAGCAAGCAGATATCTAACATCAGGTAAGTATAGATTAAAAGCCTTTAGTTTGGGAATAATCTGTACCAGAGCTGTCAGGCATGTATCATTCCTGCTTGGCTCATTAGCAATTTTTCTCTCATTGATCTTGCAAGAAAATTCCATACCATTTCCTCTCTTCTAATGAAGGTCTCAGATAAGATTTGTTCCATGATGCATCTGGTTTATCAAAAAGTTAGGGAGGGCTGAAATGTACCTACTTGCATGTTAAAAGCTCAAGTTGTGCCTGTACATTCTGCAGAGGTTCTGCCATAAGGGCTCAACAAGCAGCTCAGCACAGTGCACCTGCTTTGGCCTTCCATTCCAAAAAAAACCCAGACATCATTGGAAAGGTTTATGCTACAGCCATCTGTCCTAAAAGATCTAAGCAATGTGGTTCATTGTGAAATAAACTGAATAAATATGCACAGCACTGCTGCTGTTCAGTTGATCCAGCTGAGAAGAACACCTTCCACACAAAAAAATGAAACTTACCTCTCTATTCTTGTGCATGGTCTGCCTGTTAACTCAAACAAAATTATAATAAAGGTCAAGCCAATTGTTCTGCCTCTGGCAATAGAGGAGAGCAGGCATGAGGGGTGAAACAAACTGAAGGAAAATGGAAACAAAGTGGAGCATAAAGATATCTATGTTTGCAAAAGTCTATCCAAAGAGCTTTGAGGGAAGATCAGGTTTGATTGCCTAATTTGTGGAATATTTCATAGTTAATGCCCCATGATTTATTTCCTTTGTAGTCCCCATTGATTTAAAATTTCTTCACTCTACAATGTGACTTTGAGAAGAATACGAGGCTAAGTTACCTGAATAGCACAAACATGCTGCACTAAGAGTGTTACATCAAACAGATGTAAGTCTCCCATTCCATGTGTCCTCCAAGAAAATCTTATGAATTTTAATAGCAAAGGCAAAACTTTTATTATGCTTCAACTCCAGCCAGCAACTAAGTACCCCGCAGCTGCTCATTCACTCCCCTGCCCCTGGCAGATTGGTAGAGAATTGGAAAAATGCAAAACCCATGGGCTGAGATAAGCACAGCTTAATAATTGAAATAAACTAAGATACAACAGCAAAATGAATGATGAAAGGAAAAAGAGTGAGGAATAAAATCCAACCAAACTCCCACAAGTGATGCATATTACAGCAGCCCACCACCCACTGACTGATGATCAGCCTGACCCTCACAGCTAACTCCCCCACAAGTAATACACTGAACATGAAATACATGTTCAGTGGTATGGAATATCCCTTTGGCCAGTTCAGGTCACCCATCACAGCTATGGCCCCTCCCAGATTCTTGTGGACCTCCTCACTAAGAGAGCATGGGAGACTGAAAAGTCCTTGACATGGGTTAACTTCTACTTAGCAACAACTACAACATCAGTGTGTTATCAACATTATTCTCATACCAAATCCAAAACAGCACTGTACCACCTACTAAGAAGAAAATTACTTCTTAGCTAGATGAAACCAGAATGGTTTTATATGATTTTYATGGACTGTACTGCATGTTCTGACAGCTAACCAGAGCCATGCTAAACACCCCAAYGCCTCAAAAGCAAACAAAGAGGCAATAATTGTCTAGCAAACTGCACAATGCTTAGTGTTGTTTCAGTCTTTACAGAACCATATAGATTCCTTTGATTTTGTCCCAGTTAAGTGATATAGAACCCAGGACTTCTGGGTTGTTGATTTCAGTTCCTTGCTCTTGGACCATCTCGCACCATAAACAATCATTTTTCATAATCACTCATATATACAATCACTTATAACAAAATTTTTTCATATACCAAACAAGATCCACCTGAAAATCAGGGGGTTTTTCCCTCTGCTGCTCACTGTTCAAAACTTGTTTCAGAAATTCAGTATTTGATGATCAAGATGTAATTTTAACTTTTTTCTTTTTTTTCCCTTTGTAACTGGCTTGCCTTTTCTAATAAAAACATGAAGAAGCAACTCCTGCCCCAAAATCTTTGCTTAGCTGCTAATCTTATGACTCTGTAGTTAACTAGTACATTGTTTACTAGTCTTCAGCACAAGTAATCGCAGCATTTGTGATTCACTGCATCCCATTTGAAGAGTAGCCAGTATAGACTACACACAACTTAAAGGAACTGGTTGATGTAGTTGCACAGCCACTTTTTGTGATATTTGAAAAGCCATGGCAGTCAGGGCAAATCCCAGGTAACTGGAGAAAGGAAAAAACATTGTACTAGCCTTTCAGAAGGGTAGAAAGGAGGACCCTGAGAAATACTGACCTGTCAACCTCACCTTAGCCTGGGAAGATCATGGAACAGATGCCTCTAAAGCTGTGCACATGTAGGACAGACATGATTCAGGACAGACAACTACACCAAGGGCAAGTCCCACCTGATCAACCCTGTGGCTTCCTATGATGGAGTGATTGCAGCAGTCAAGGACAGGGAGGGGTTACAGATGTCACTTATCTGTCATTTTACTGTAACATTTTTGGCACAGTCCCCCACAACATTCTTCTTTCTTGATTGGAGAGACATGGATTCAATGGGTGGACTGTTTGGTGGATGAGGAATTGGTTTGATAGTCATATCCAGAGGGCAGTGGTCAACGGCTCAGAGTCCCAATGGACTTCAGTGACAAGTGGCATCCTCAGGGGTCCATAACGGGAACAGTGTTACTCACACTTCATTAATGACATGGACAAAAGGATCACGTGCACCCTTCGCAGCTTTGCAGATGACATCAATCTGAGTGGTGCACTTGACACACCTGAAGGATGGTATGCCCTCCAGAGGGACCGGGACAAGCTTGAGAAATGGGCCCATGGGAATCTCATGGAATTTTAAGACCAAGTGCAAGGTGCTGCACCTGGGTTGGGGCAGCTCCTGGTATCAGCACGGTCTGTGGTGAACAGATCACAGCAGCCCTGCTGAGAAGGACTTGGGGGTACTGGTGGGTGAGAGGCTGGACATGACCCAGCCATGGGCACTCCCAGCCCAGAAAGCCAAACGTGTCCTGGGCTGCATCCAAAGCAGTGTGGGCAGCAGGGCCAGGGAGGGGATTCTGCCCCTCTGCTCTGCTCTGGTCAGACCCCACCTGCAGGGCTGCATCAGCTCTGGGGTCCCAGCACAGGAATGACATGGAACTGCAAAGCAAGTTCAAAGGAGGGACACCAAGCTGAACAGAGGGATGGAGCACCTGCCCTATGAGGAAAAGCTGATAAAACTGAATTTGTTCATCCTGGCAAACAGAAGGCCTGGGGGTGACCTAATTGGAGCTTTCCAGCACCAGAACAGAGCCAACAAGAAAGAGAGGAACTTTTTACAGAAGCATGCAGAGACAGGGCAAGTGGGAATGGATTCAAATTGAAAGAAGGGAGTTTGAAATTCTTTACTGTGAGGCTGGTGAGGCACTGGAACAGGTTGTCCCAAGAAGTTGTAAATGTCCCATCCTCCATCTTCAAAGTCAGGTGTGGATGGAGCTCTGAGCAATCTGGTCTGGTGAGAGATGTTCCTGCCCATGGCAGGGGGTTTGGAACTAGGTGATCTTTAAGGTCTCTTCCAACCCAGACCATTCTATAATTCTGTCACTCTATGACTATCAATTTATTGTCAACAGAATTCACAAAATTATAACACGCTGTAAGTCATTATCAGAAGAATGGGAACTTCTGACTACTGATGACCTCTTTTCAGGACACCTATCCTGAAACAGCAGCACAACAACTTCTTCTGCTGTTGAAGAACACACTGGATTTACAAGTACAACCATATTGGATTGTTTCTTTCATTGTCTTTGTATATGAAACTTCCTGTTTGAATCTTATCCAAGTTTAAGAATACATCCATGTGGCTAAAGACAAGACATGTGTGGGGATGTACAAATATCAAACATTGAGGTGACCTAATAAAGTCAGGCTAAAAACGGACTAAAGATCAACAAGTACTTCATGCCCATTGAACATATCTCTACTTTTTACAACTGTATTAAATTTAGGAAAATTCGTAACTCTGTTCACTTAGAAAAAGATACATGCCAATGAATAACAGTCCAATGTGTATAATACTTCAGAGAAAAACCTGTTGTTTGTTATAATGAACTGAGCTTTCTGAAATGTTAGTTGGATGCCTATTTGACTAGTTAAAAACAAAGAAATAATTTTTAAACATAAATTTTCTATGTAAAAGCTATCTGGAAAGCACTATTCTCAGGAATGCCCACTGATGAGGGGCATCACCTGTGACAAGCCACATCAAGCAGAACATTTCAGTTTTAGAAAAGTGTTGGGCATTCTTTTCAAGACTTTGTTTTAGATCTAGATTGCATCACCATTCTAAGTTACACAATATTCAAATGCATAACACATTGAATTGAATTTGATTTGTTTGAATTGAAAACACTGAGTTGTTCTTGATACACTTCGGAGACAGTTTGATGGCAATTTTTCTTTATTGTTCCTGGTTTTCACTGCTGATGCTCTCTTACAGGAAAAACTGAACAGAAAAAAGCAGCAACCTCTTATCTCCCAGGTATCCATGAAGCTGCTTCTGCAAACTTCTTTAAATGGATTGTTCAACAGCCAGAAGTCATGGCTACTCACATTTATCCATGACCTCAAACATCTAATTACTGGCATATTTTGCCACTTTCCCCTGAACTCTTTTGTTGTAGATCAGGAAGTTTATGCTTTATTCTAAGTAGAAAGTATTACCAGTTAATTGCATGAAAAATATTGTTTGAGTGACTCTCACATTCATTAACATTTATTGTTTACAATACATACTGGCCTACATATAAATTGGAACAAAAGGTCAAGAAGGTCCACTTCAACTCARAAAGTGCCATAATTAGTGTTCCAGGATAATATGTACATCTCAACATGCACACTGGGAAAAGTTAGTTCAGGTGTTTGCTTACCTGTGAAAGATTCAACATCAGAAGTTACACCGTCAAAGACTACAGAAGCAAACT
This sequence comes from Alauda arvensis, assembly GCA_902810485.1. Classification (NCBI taxonomy): domain Eukaryota; kingdom Metazoa; phylum Chordata; class Aves; order Passeriformes; family Alaudidae; genus Alauda; species Alauda arvensis. The sequence continues at coordinate 1,053,784 of CADDXX010000091.1, read as the reverse complement.
AATGAACTTGAACACTACTGTAAGGTTGGAGGATTAATTTTGGAAAATCCTTCGTTTGAAAGGAAAGCGGGGGGGGAAGGATGCTGGTATGAGGCAAAGTCAAGCTAATTACCATAATGATTCCACAAAACTGAACCTCCAACATGACTGAGCTGTCTGTCAAGACAGAGACATTTATTTTTTGTGACAAAAAGTAAAAGATAGATCAAGATATTTTTGCCTTTCAGTTCAGGTTTTGACTGGAATTGTCACCAGACAAAAACATGGAGCAGTGCATTATCTAAAAAAGATGCTGGAAAGAGGCAGTGTAATAAAGAGAAACAACTGAATATTTACTTAAGCAGCCAACCATCAAATAATCTTGTCCTGGTTTATTATATAAAAGTTATGGAAGGGAGCTTTTCCCAATCAGCTATTTCAGAAAGCGTGCAATAATACAGAAACCACATATAGTTGTCTCCTCAATTAAAAAGATCAATTACAGAAAAATATGCATTTATCATCCAAAATGTAACAATTTTCTTAAATACCATAAAGTAATATCTAAGATGTATACTTAACATACTTCATGTCAGTGCTTCTTCCATAACTGACCACTTCTGTATATGCGGTGTTCCTATTACTGACAACAAATAAACAACAAAGTTCTTGAAACTTCAAATCTGTCACAGATCTTTTAGATGTGTGTATGACAGTATGACCTTCAAAGCAAAAGAAACAATAAAGCAACTAYAATATAAGGAAAACTATGGTACCCCTTCCTAACAATGCTGTTTTCTGAAAAAGGAGTTTTTTATTCAGTCTCTTTTGCATACTTCACTGAAGACTATCAAATGTTCTCCTGAGAAATATTTAGCTATTTTTACACATGAGGATCTCCTAAAATTTGTGCACTATCTTGAAGTCCTCCATCTGCCTATCAGATACAATCTCTGACCTTGCTGTTTCTAATGCACTTATGTTGCTGGCAAAGCATGCAGCCAGGGCAAGGAAAGAGAAGCAGTGGGAATTGTGCAGTACTATGCAATGAGAAACCAAATAAAGAATTTATTGTATTAATTGAGATGGCACTTCTATTTATCCCAGATTTTGTGCACATGGCAGGAGATGAGAAGGGTGCTTACAGTACCATTTATTTCCTGAGGCAGTCTGGATATTAAAATGCCTGTCTGCACTGTATAAATGCAGGAAAGTCCCTGTAGAAAGTTTCAAGGCAATGACGTTTCTACCCCTGGGATTATTTGTTCACTAGTGAATACCCTGATTAAACAGCCAAAAGTGCTGCAATGTGACAGGCTCTGTTATCAGCGCAGAAAAAAAATCCCTTCCAGCCTTTTTTCTGTCCTTGGGAATAACAGACCCTTTTGGTGGGCTGAACAAAAGACCAAACCCTGAAATCCTTAAGGGCAGTCATAAGCCATAAGATCTTAGGATCCCCTGAGGACCTTCCCCTGCACCCTGCCCAAGGTCCATTACAGCCTGTCCCAGGGGTGTTGGTCCCTGCCTGAGCTAAGCTGTAGGAGTGCTTGTTTCCAGCCTTATCTCTGGCTCTGCTGCCTGGGTGGACCTCAGGCCCATGCTTCTTTCAGTCAGCTTCTTTCCCTGAAAGACTGTTTGGATATATGCTGTATCTTGTCTCCAGTTTTGACTTTGCCCCTGTCTCCTGAGTAGGTCCACACTGTTGCCTTATCTCCAGCTTTGTCTCTGCTACCATCTCCTGCTGCCCCAGATGAACCCTGAATCTGATCCATCACTTGTTGAGGGAGCTTGTTACCAGAGAGCTACCCTGTCCTTCTCATTTTCCTGCTGCAGGACTGTCCCCTGGCCAAGGGAGGGCACTGCCTGCGGTGCAGCAGCTCTGCATGCCTGGCTCCTACTGCCGTGTGCAGCAGACCCATTTTCTGGACACAGTTTGTATTGGTGGTGAGACTTCATGCACCACTCTCAAGCAAATGCAAGCAGAACAAGGAAGAAATGTAACAGGGGGGCACCACATTACTCCTATTTCTGAGGACAGCAACTGCTCCCTCAATCTAGTCTCTTCACAAGAAGAAAATTCACTGAGAACATTTGCTGGTTTTCACTCATTTAAAATAACAAATGTTAAATACTGAACATTCACTGCAGGTCACCTTAGGAGGCACACAAGCCTCAATTCTGCCAGAGTATTTCTTCTCTCACAGAAAATAAAACAATCTGTTAATGCAGTAACAATTTCACTTTAAAATGTTCCTGCTCATTTGCAATTAAATACTCAAAAGTTTAGCCAGATATATGCCAGTATATCCTCCATTGCTTTTTAGTATTTTTTGCTGGGATTTGTCAGACAAGAAACGCATTCAGATCACATATTTTGGTTACATATCACAAGGTTACTGTAAGTCCACTTCAAACCTCTAAAATCAACTCATAGTCTGTCTCTTACTGCKACTTACTTTCATTTCATCTGTGCCTTACTCACATAGCATGAAGAACCATATTTAAAATGGTCAGCACAATCACAACTGATAAACAATTTGTGCTGTAACAAGATTTGATGTAACTGTGGTGCATTGACCTTGGCTGGTTGTCAGGTGCCCACCAGGCCACCCTATCCCCCCTCCATTCTGCACTGCCCATGGTGCCTTACAGAGCTGTTTCTCACAAATACCCCTTCTTCCTTCCCTGCTGTTGTTGCACAGTGGGTTTATTACCCTGCTTACAGATAGTATCACAGAGGGCTACTGCTTTGGCCTGTGGTGGGTCCATCTAGGAGCCAGCTGGAACTGGCTCTCTTAACATAGAAGCAGCTTCTAGCAACTTCTCACAGAAGCCACCCCTGCAGCCACCCCAGATACCAAAAGTTTAACATGTAAACCTAGCAAAGCAGCAAGTGCAAATAGGGCTGTAGCAGTGTTCCTTCTCAAGCAAAATATTTTAATCATCCTGCTAGCTGGGCAAACCTAGATACACAGAAGAACAATGAAATTGCTAAAATAGACCCTTTACTCTGTTGGAGCTTTAACATTTTAAATATTCTATCCAAGAAGTTATTGAGGGTGTTAACTGTTACTTTTTAAAAAAAACAAATAAATTTAATAGATCATAGCTGCAGGCATGGGATCTGCAACACTTCAGTGACAACTGAAGTACTTCTCGTGACTGATACACAACTGTTTAATAGCATAAGTTTATGGCCAGAATCTGGTGAAATACCAAACACTTACCTAGGGTTCAAATTCATTTGACAGCATATATGTTTTGGTAGATTTGCATTTGCATTCCAGTCATGAACACACAACTACTTGAGACTTAAAACTACAGAGGTTTGATTTACTACAAGCCAAATCTTAACTTCCATAAAATACCCTTAGTCCTCTCTTGTATATTACAGCACAAAGAACATTTACTGAGAAGACCCTGAGAGTGTGAAGTGTGATTTATATTATTAAGGCATCTGCTGGACAATCCAGCAACTTGTTCTAAACCTTCTTTCTCCTTAGGAGAAAGTCTGGTTATGATATGAGATAATTCTTAGACAGCTGCAAATCTTTCCCTTACGAGGAATTCCTACATTGTTTAGACTCTGATATCCATATTTCCTAACTGTACTCTGATTGTAAGGAATCCTTGAGATGCCCTAAGTGGCTCTCAGATAATCTGCTTGGGAAATGGTTATCTTATTTTTAAAATATTGTTCCATAAATCAAATCACAACTCCAAAAATTCTGAAAAAATTCAAACTAGAATGACTTCTCTTAATAGACTTGAAGTCATTGCCCAGCACTTAAAATGAAGGATCTCAGCCCTTGACATTCCTGATGTGTTAGATATTACACCAATATATATTACAACTGCTGRTCCTTCCTCAAAAGGTATACATTTACAAGACTAGGGAAATCATCTACAAACACAGTACATGGGTAAAAGCACTGAGTGTTGCTTGTGATCAAAAACCTGTAAGCACTGCTATTATTGAGGCAGTGCTTTACTTACTGACTTACTGTGATGCTATTGCATTACCTGTGGTTCCTTATTGTGCTGGCTAGGATCCTTTTCATAACTCTCTGCATAGATCCGCAGAGTAGCTCTCACATGACTAGAAGCACTCATTCGGAAGATGAGTCTGGAAGCATCTGAAAAAACAATCCGCAGCCCCTAGGAAAGGAGAAGGAACAGCATGTATGTAAGGTGACTGTACCTTTACAAATCACCATTCACTGCTCCAAAATAAAAGAGAAAGGAAGAGTTAGTTGGATACCATTCTTCTTTCCCCACAACTCTGGACAACTCACTCATTACTCTTTTTTCTCCTCTGAAGACTAGAAATGATGTTGTGCATTTCCTCCCACTCCCACATAAGAAATACTCTCTCGCTGATGTTTTTATTCCTTTTACTTTTTTTCTCTTATTCTGCGTGGCAGAGCACTAAATCAATGGCCTGAGAAACAGGCATAAGATCACTAAAGGTAAGAGGCCCAAGAAACAGATACAGAATCCCTGGATCAAAAAACAGTTGCCAGTAGTGAATACAAAAGACAGGACCAGTTGCTACCCCTCAAATACCATGCATCAATATATGAATGCAAGAATTTCAGTAAGTCTGTAGTACAATTTGGAAAACTTAAGGTGTTAATTAATTTCAAGTGCATTAATGAATGCACATTAACTGTGTGCATAATAAAGAGGATTGATTAATTCATTAATTAACTGAACACTTGCTCTCTGCTGCCATCTTCACATCTTTTTTTCTTTTCTCCTCCCCACTTTCATACTGCATATATGAACATGTTTTTTTACAGAYCACAGACCATATTCTTGGATGCACAGTTTCTGTACGGGAAGGCCATTAAGGCCAGAGAACTAAATTGCACAGATAAATAGTTGTAGTGTTGCAATATTCTACCAGCTGTGCACTAATACACATTCTAGTTCCCTTTATGTAAATGGTACCCTTAGCATAACCTCTGATAAGCCACTGAACTTTTCTTCCCCTTTGTTCTTCCATCGTCAAAGGTCTAGTGAACAGAGATCCTCACTACTTCTGTTTAAAGGGCAGTAAAGCATTAAAAAATGACAGAATTAAAAGAAAAACGTTATTTTTCCAGTTTTATCAACAGCTTGAAAAGACGCTTATGTTGTAATTGCAGTGCATCAATATTCCAAAGTATAAGTAAAACCTAAGTAAAACCTTTGTTTCCTCAGATATATGCCAAAACACCTTTAGCAGCATATAAAGCATTGTTTGATAATGGTTTAGGTTGGAAAGGTTCTAAAAGTCATCCAGTCCTGAGGTCATCAGGTCACCATGTTCACTGCAAGTGGGCAGGGACATCTTCAATCAATTTGGTTGCTCAGAGCCCCATCCAACTTGACCTTGAATGATTCCAAGGATGAAGCATCCACCATCGCTCTGGACAACCTGTTCTGGTGTCTCACCACTCCCATTGTAAAAAAAATAAAGTCTTCCTTACATCTATTTTAAATTTACTCTTTTAGTTTAAAGCCATTACCACTCGTACTACTGCAACTAAACTATACTTTGCTAAAAGAATTATCCTCATCTTTCTTACAAGCACCCTTGAAGTACTGAAAGGTCACAATAAGGTCTCCCTGGAGCCTTTTGTCTTAGTATAATGGTCAACTTGTACCTCCTAACCTTATAATTCAAATTTTACACAAAAATGCCACTGGTCCCATTCCTGGCTTGCTGGACCCTCAGGAGCAGCAGTGTCATCTGCTGACATGTGCAAAAACACAGTACAGCTTTAAAAATTAGAACAGTCTTCAAGAACAACAGAATGCTTCATTTGATTTTAAGTCTTATTATTGCAGTGTTATAAACAGTATTTATTGGTTTAAAGAAACAGAATTAATTAGAAGCAACAGCCTGTATGTATTGTTTGCTGCCTATTTTCTCATGGCTGTGTTTGTTTTCTGAATATGTTGTTTATTAACACTGAATAATTACCATGTAGCCAGCTTCTCAGTCATGAGACATTGCAGTTACACTGAATATAAATCTCTCTCCCCTATGTACTGGGGAACAAAACTTGGAACATGTTCCTGAATACTTAGCTGTAAAATCTGCATGAAGCCTATGATAGTCTGAAAGAGATACCCGATTTAGATGAAGAGCAAGCTACCCAAGGAAAATGGCAGCAGTGAACTGCTCTTTCATTTGCATAGATCAATATTAGTGTGCTTGGAGAATCCCACTGAGGCTGCAGACATATGAAGCTAGGAATGTGTCCTTGCCAAAGGACAATCTGGTTGAACTGCACTCTGACTGAATAGGAGCTTCTCCCATATAAAAAGACATGCTTTCTGGTTTTATGGGCTCTCTTTCAGAGTCCATCTGAAAACAAGCCAAGTCATGTTTCTGTGTTTGTGTTACATGGTGATATGATTAGCAATTATATTCCCATATAGCATAAGTGCTTTGGATGAAAAAAATAAGGGAAAGAGAAGTGCAATAAAAATTCACAAGCTGCTTTTTAAAACTACAAAGGTCACGAATCTGCCATGCCTGTAATTTTCCACTAGACTTGGATATGACAATATCCTCATATCTTGTTTTAGTAATAATATGCAAAAAGAAAGTAGTTCAGTGGCAGATAGGCTGCTTGTATTTTCTGGATGCAATGATGAATGGAAACTACAAAGACTCTGAGCAGAAAGGCATGACAGACAAGCCATTACAAGTTTTAATGGCTTGTAATATCATTTCCTAAGGTCTGTTTAGGTCAAATAATTTAAAAACCAGAGAAACCAGGACCATAAAAACATAAACAGCATAAAATCAGGGCAAACTTTAATAGGAGTTCATATTCAAGATACTTAAATATATATTTACACCCAATAAAAGTACATGGCTACTTCTGAGCACATCACGAATTTCCAAACACTGAAGGCTCAGTTTGAACTGCAGTTCTTGTTAACCAAAGAATCTCTGTATAGACAGAGTCCAGAAGGAACTGGTAATTTGAGCTAGGGAGGTCAAATATGCCTGCATAGGCTACAACCTTCTAAAGTCTTCTGTATGCTACTTCTGGCTGCAATAAATACTGCATCTCAGTTACATAAATCCTGTGGGTCACGAAGAACAAGAATTTTTTTTTTTGTAATGTATAGCCAGTGGAGATTTCAGATAGAAAACAGAAAAAGGAAAGACCTTCTTTCTACATGATGTTTTCCACTGTTCTGGAAAAGGAATCCTCCCTAAACATGCAYTGCTCTCAACAGAGACTTCATCCCATCCTATGTTCACTGTGACACTACTGTCTCCAGTTGTGTACAGCAAGCGCAAGAAAAACTAAAGGTGGCTTATCTTATCCAGGYTGAGCTAATCTTAAGTAGGAAATGCAGTATCTATCACAGCAAAGGAAATACCATCCCATAAATAAATGGTCAGTCTTGCTAGCTGAACTTTAAAAGCAATGCTGTTGGAGACAATATGACAGCGGCAAAATTTTGCTAATCCATCACTACAGCATACCTGTCTTTTGGTCACAGTGCCATCCACAGGATCTATGTACTCAAAGCTGTCTGTTCTCTCCACGCTGTAGATATTGTTACCCACAGCAAACTGCTGATGGCTGAATGATTTGTCAGTGATCAAAGCCTCCAGGTCTCTCATTATGAAATACGCTGTTCTGGGCTCCAGAGCTTCGTAATCAAACCTTGCACATACATCAAAAAAAGTAGAACCASAAAGTAAGTCCTCAGAGCTGAGAAGACAGTTCTGCTTTCAGAGAAGTCTATATACAATTAGCAATTTACTGCTTACTTCAAAAATCAGAAGTGTAGCACTTCMGTACTACAGCACTGAAGTACTGATTGCAAATGAAACCAGCACACACATGCAAGTCCTGTGCCATCTAACCATTACATGTGTGCAGCCACAGTTCTACACTGGCCATCTGACTGTAAATCAACAGCAATCATCAAAAATGCGATTTCTAAAGTAGCATGGAAASTACCACCAATACACAGCTAGCTTTCAAAGCTTAATGACACAATCAGTGCAGTGCTCAACAGACAAGTGAAATAGAAAAAACCTTGCTACAAGTTTTGAGGAACAGCCGTGGGCAAAAGATCTTACAAATTGCAAATTCCTCTGGATTAAGTCTGGATYAAGAGGTAGGCAGAATCAAAGATGAAAATGGCAGCTAGAACTCACTATATTGAGACCTTAATAAAAATAAGTAAATGTTTGTATCTTTGGAGGAGTTATCCTGAATTGRAAGCAGGCATAGATTTCAGTTCTCACGAAAACACTTTCACATGGAGGCACTTACAGAAAAAAACGCAAATCTTGCTGGGATTATGTTTCATTTTCAACAACATGTCAAACTGCACCTATATATTCCACAAGTAAATAAYTCAAATCTTTCTGCTATTCAATATTTAAAAATTCAATTACTCATATGCTAGAACCGACATGTACATGTWACTCCTTTTTCTGATACTTACTCCTCTGGACAAACCTATATACAAAACAGTGATAGGATGGTGGCAGACTTTCATTCTGTAGGCACAGTAAATGCACACCTAAGTGCAGCTGAACACAATAATTGTAGCAGAATTCTCCTATCAGCTGCAAAAGTGCCTTTTYCTCATTTTTCTCACCTGCAGTAGTAGTGCCGGCCGAATCTTGCCCAGTGATCCCTGACAATCTCCTCTACACTCTGCTTTCGAGCTGCTAGGATTGAAAGCCAAACCAGCACAGCCCACAGTCCATCTTTCTCTCGAAGGTGGTCAGACCCTAAAGAGACAGACATTAAGCACATCATTTGGTATCACTGCAAATCAGGGAAAAAGGTAAGGAAGCTGGGCAAATGTCTCATAACAGTAATCAATGGTACTAGCTTCAGCACCTCTGATATGCTCCAGACAGAAAACCAGAACTGATGTTTAAAATGTGATGTATTTTATGCACGACAAAGCCCATACTTGTAAAGTTAAATAAAAGTAAGTACAAGTACTTGAATAGAAACAGTAGCRGTATGAAAACATTTCTAGTCATTATTCCTGCTTACTGATACACCRTGTTTTCATATCTCTGCTGCTGTTTCCCAGAACTGCCCTACATATGTAACCCCAGCCATGAGCCAGAATGTTCTCCTTTATGACAGTCAAGTTCAACAGCATCTCCTTATCTCTGCAGATGTTCATTTGCAGATGTCAAGCTGCAGAGAAAGAACTTCCGTATTCCATAAATTTGCAAATTTCCAGAATGTTCATGACCTCCAGTCAGGACAACAACCAAGAGCTCGAAAATGTTTTTCCGGAGGGAAAAAAAAAACCTCAGCAAACCAGAGAGTGGGACAGTTTGTTTTTTTGTATTTCTTCATACCTCTCAGTGGTAAAGACATTTAGATGCTCCAGTCTAGATCCCCTCATAGGTTTGTATTTATGAAGAGAGAAATTATTCCAACAATGAAGACTAGGAACAGTTTTGGAATACCCCCATGATTTAACAAGTAGTATCATAYCTAAGTAAGATCCAAGACCCCTGTACATACTGATGGCAATTACATAAGCTAACAGACTCAAAAAAACTTGAAGAGATATCAAACATGAATCCACTGCTCTGGCATAATAACAATTTAACTTTGGTTAAAGTTTGTTTGCAGTCTTATCGTTTTCTGTCTAGTCACACATTATTGAAACTATGCATACAAACCAAGAGCAGTAATTCAGAAGTTTTGTTTATTCCATTAAGTACCTACTGATTATGGAGGCAACCAACTGAATTATCTGTCTTTAGAAGATACTTAACAAAATGCATCAGAGAGGAATCTAAGAACTCTTAGCCTGAAAACCTGTTTTCTGAACTATTCTCCTTCCTCAAACACAAAAATCCTGTTGTAGCAAGACTGCTTTGTATGGCTTGGCTTTATGTAACAGCCTGCAAGGTCCACACAGTCTGTCATCTGTCAAAACAGCTGTGTTTTGCTGCTGGCAGAGGACAGTTCCCATAATATGAATTGATGCACTGAAGCTGTTAATCCTGTGAAAAACTGTCAACATATTAAAGGCATATAAGAAAATAACAAGATGTGCAGAAAGACACCATGATTCCTAAGGTTACTTTGAACTTGCAGTCTCTCTTCTTGGGAGAGAGCAACAATCAGGGTAGCAGCCTCTGCTCATAYGCATTTTCTAAGAGCCCCGTTGTCCTGGACCTGCCACAGATCTGCCTGCCACTTATGCTTCTCGTGTYACATTCCACCTCAACACTCTTTATCTAACATTAATCTTAACATTTAGGTAACTACCACGTGGTTAAATAAATGTAAATTAGTATTCAGTACAATATTCAAGTTGTATAGGAATGATTACTGAGCACTTTGTTGATGAGAATAAAGATTTGCATAAAGGCTATGTTTATGTCTATGTGTTAAATATTACAGAAAACAAGAAGATGGACTTAAGAGCTGAGACAGTAGCATGCCTTCACATTTGCAAAGTACCTGTCATGATAGTAAGACTATCTCATTTTTGCTACTTGTTATCTGCCTTGATCTGTAATCTGCAAGATCTCTGCAACAACAGCAGTGYCCTATTACAACAGGAAGAGTTTAGGGCTGGTGCTTGAGGAGCTGCTGCAAGAGGACTCACTCTGTTCCCTGCTCCATTACTGTGAGAGCATGGAGTGCCAAACAGCCAGAAAGAAAAAGGGCAGGGTTATTTATGAGCTCTCAAAGCTTTGCAAATAGCTTCAGATAAGAAAGGAAAACAAATGTCCCTCTACAGAGTCAGTCCTTCAGACACTCAGACAATAGAATCACAGAATTGTTTGGGCTGGAAGGGATCTTAAAGGCCATCTCTCACCTTTTCAACTCTCTCATTGCAGTAATATATTAGATCAGCTTAATGATATCTTCTACASGAACACCAGCAATATGTCCTATGGATAATAAAGTCAGCTTACTTCTCGGCAAGACAGCAGAGTCACAGACATTGTCACCAAAGCAAAGAGTCTGTTCCCAGATAATGGTGCAGGCTTCTGCCCCCACCAAAAGAGAAATCTAGAACAGAGCTTTCACTTTCCCCCAAGCATATATTGCTCCTYTGGTAACAGCAGGGACAGTGATCACATCACCACAGAGGCTGGGAATGCTCAGGGGACTGGGAACAGCAAGGCACAAGCAGCCAGGGCCTGTCCAGTCCTACCACCTCACAGCTAGGCAGCCAGGGGCATCAGGGCAGCCTTAGCCCCGGGCATCAGGCACTTCCTTGGAATGGGGATAAGGCAATGCCAGGCCAGAATGTAAGAGCATGAGCACACCTGGGGGAACCCCAGCCAGGCATGGCAGCTGTGGGGAGCTGGACACTGACCCTGCTGCAKCACTGCTGGGGCAGGAGCTGACAGCCCTGGTGCTGCTCCTGGGCAGAGTGGGGAGCCCAGGGGGCCAGGCAGGGCCCTGGTAACAGCAGGCTCACCCAGCACCATGGCTGCTCTTTTCCTTCTCAACCTGCATGCCTCTGCATGCCTCTCCTTTCAGCCATTCATCCTCAGCRCAGAAAAAAATTCCCTTCTGCCCAAAATGTCATCTCTGTTGCTGATTATCACCAGCCACTTAAACGGCTTAAGTGTCTCAACAGACACCATGGAGACATGGAACTGAGCTTAATCCCTYAGCAATTTGTTCCAATATGAATGACCATTTATTCTCCTGCTATGTAACACTCTGGAGACAGCAGACCAGCAAATCACACAGTGAAAAGCACTGCAGTTGTTTAGCAAAATGGTCTATTYCATGACAATGGAGCAACAGGCTAAGCTGAACATTAAAGAGATGCATTCTGGTTCAGCAAACATTTGAACCAAAATGTTCTAGTGAAACATTTCTGAAGAGCTCTTTGCTGCATTCTGAACTTTGTTCTGGTATTGCTTAAGCACATACATAAATCCATATGAGGAGGGCTGTAATAAACATTACAATTTATATACATTTAGCAGATTTGGCATGTTCTCTGTCCTTGCCTGTCCCACAGAGGACATAAATTGTTGCTTCCCTGGAAAGAGAAAGCAATGGGAGAAGGTAATCCAGAGACAAAAGTCTGGATATGTAGAAGTAACAACTGTTTCAGAATCAAAAATCACCAATTAWAAATACTACCCTGATACAAGTACAAGGATACCAATCCTGTGTGCCCAGGAAGTGTTTATTTGTTAGTCTTAATGGAAGTRAAATGGAGTACATCCATCAGCTTGGTTACTGCATACAGATATATTGTTGCATTTACTGCCCTTCCTTCTTTAAGCAAATTAAAATCTATTACTGCAATTTTGTTACTCTGATTTTCACCKACCAACAGTCATCTGTAGGTGTCTTTGCTTGGTCTGTCTTAAATTAGTCCTACTGCCCAGCTCACATTGTAGAAACTCAAGGGAGGAAGTTTACTCTGCTACTTCAGTTCAGCTAACACCATTCTCTGCTCCATAGATCCAATTAATTTGCTGAGGCAGACCTGTCCTGTGCAAAGGGAAAGAAGGGAAAGGTGCCTTGCACCTCTGTATTCTTTAAGTTGCAAYACTAACACCTTCCCTAGCTTGCCTGGAGCTCTGAGTAACATCAGGACGATGCTCAGTGCTACTTTTAATTGAAATATCCTGGAATTAATAATGGATTTCTGATTCTGTTCAATGAGCTGAAGCAGAAAGAGACAATACAAGAGAGGAGTCTACAAATATTTTTTCTGATTAACCCTTTAATTTGGTAAGGGAAATTGGTAAGGGAAATTATAGTAAATGCAAGTGTTTCAACAACTTATTTTTAAGTTAATTTGTTATTTCTCCATATAACAGTASCAAAAATTATTGCTATGTCCAGACTCAGAATAAATAATCTAGTCAAAACTCACAGAGCATATTCTCATTCACAGAGAAGCATTCAGTTTACACACTCTTAAACAGAAGAAAAGTCTTCAGAGGCAGTAGCTTGAGAAACAATGCAAAATCAAGCAAATATGTTCGTATTATGATTTTTCTACTATTTGAAAGCTGTCTTTGTCTGTACCTGAGATATCCAATTTTGATAGGGAAAGCAAGCCTTGTGGGTTATATACATTAATAAAGGGTAATTGCTTTTCCCTAATTTAGTAAGCCCAGTCTATCATATTGCATTCTGTAAACGTGATTTTAAAGCAAGAAAATCACAGGAGTTCACAAAYTCACAACAAATCATTTTGTTTGCACATACTTGAGTCTTATAAATTTATCCAGCAGTCTGAAACTTAGCAATATTTTGGGCAAATGGAGATTTAGGGACATTCTGATCTGATCATTTTTTCAAGTTAACAAGATTATTTTAGATTYRTATTACYGCAACAGACACCACAAAACTCCTTTGTGGCTTTTATTCATTACAGCGAACAACACATTTTTATATTCTCAACTAGTTCTTCTTCCCCATTATCTTTCAGGAGAAGGGGGTTGATTTGGAATTTGGAGATGAAGCAAACAAATTTAAGAAAGTTGTAGTAATTACTGAAGTGGCTTAAACTGCAGAGAGATAAATCAGCCACACAGTTCTCCTAATCCTGATTAATAGCTTGCTAATGAAATTTARATACTAATTGCTGCTGCTGAGGCCCTCCTTTGAACTGTGTGCTGGGCATTAGTCATAGAACCAGAAAGCCACTAACCTCATCTGACAAGCTCCCCACATTGTTACAAAAATGGAAGAAGTTTTTAAAGYGTTGGTTTGGCTCCAAGATCCGCTGCCAGAAAACAAGTGTGGGAAATACAGCTGTATGGGATGTTTTCAACATCTTTTCTCCTTTTATAGCAGAAAATTTGCTTTTATGTACTTGCCAGACCAAAGTCCCTTATGTTATAAAACCAGAGCTCTGTATTACTTGGAAATTTCAGCTGGGCTTGATTACCTGGGTACACAAGCAATTGATTTCCAATGCAGTTTGATGAGAGGGTGGATTTTTAAAACTCCTTTCTCTTACACAGAACAGTAAATTTCCCCCTGTGATCACTSYATTGCAYGCTTACACAAATATTCCATGCTGAMAACTAAAGAAGTGCCAAATTTCAGTTGCTTAAATAGATATGATTGGGCAAAAGCTGTAAAATTTATTCAAATGCCCAATACTGGCAGAAACATGTGAGGGTCACACAGCTTAGGACATTACTRAAAGATTTGCAATAAAGTAAATATTTACTGCTAAAAACAGCTCACATTGCTAAAGTACTGGTCATCCACAAACCAGAACATGTTTTACAAATAAACCTTCTGGCATATAAGGACACTTTTCAGACAGTTGCATTGAATTGAAAGATGATAAGGAAATTGAGGCAGTGAGAAAAATAAACTTTAGACCTCACAGTCATTACATAATTTGCCCCAAAAGCATCACAGGATCCCAGAATGGATCAGGTCAGGTTGGAAGGGGACCACAACAGGGCATCTGGTACAATCTCCCTGCTCAGGAAGGCTTATCCCAGAGGACATAGCACAGGATTGCATCTCCAGTGAGCGAGACTCCATAACATCTTTACGACATCTCCTGCCACATACTTTTTTACAAAGCAACTACACATGGACTGAGGAATTCAAACCCCATGCTTAAGTYCTCTGGATGCCCATGGAATCAAATCTCAAGTGTCCAGATTTGTCTTTAGATGGAATTGGACAAAACTGGAGGCCAAGAGGTTTTCTGCACTGAAGTGCTGCAGGTTCAATGATGTTAATCTGACCAGAACATACCAGGATGCCAAGATATTTCTGTAGACCAGCTCTCCAYACTGGCCAGCAATATGTTGTTCAAGCACTCATTTACAAGAGYCAGGATTTATCAGGAATCTGAAGAATTGATGATAGGACAGAAGAACCAGATTAATATAAGGAACACAGAGTGGTAAGAACGTAAAGACAGGTCTGAGGTCAGGTCCTGCAAATTTGGAAGACAGGCTATAGTACATAAGGCAATTGTTTTAAGGCCTCACAGAAAGATACAAGCAAAGAAAAAAGTCAGTGGCAAGCAAAGAGAGAAGTCAGGGTAATTTGCTTGCTTATCTAGAACAGTCAAACCCTAGAGGCACTTCCTTGACCTCCAGGAGTGTTTCTCTTCCCAAATTCAACCACTATCAGATATTCAGGATAATATAACTAGACCTACAAAGATCACAATTGTTACAGTAGATCAAAAACACTTATTAAAAAATTTCTATATGACTGATCTCCAGGGCTAAAGTCCACCAGTACTTGGGACAGACAGCCTGCTTAGCAAGATGTGAACATGCTTTTGCAATGTGAYACAGAAATCTGATGTTTGTCTTTTTTTATACTGCACCATAAAATTTACATTACAAGTTTCCTCAAAGGAGAGAGACATGGCTTCTACTAAGCACAGTGATTCCTCTCTTCTCCCTCAGACAGAAAGTATCCGAAAGAGTCCTACTCAACACCATCAGATGTTGATGGCCTAGGATAGTAACTCCCCAAGCCAAGACAGATCTGTGGCAGTGGTTTGTCATGGCATATGGTACAGAGAGGCCACTCCTGTTTGTTTTACATACCTCAATATATCTAAGTATCTAGATATACTTCAATATATGGGAACTCAGCATCAAAATTCCCACAAGCTCTTTCCAGTTAAAATCGACACTTAACTGTCTTCAGCATGATGATGAATTCAGGAGTCTTTTTACAAAGAACTTGTGTGCTACTGGGGTCATATTGATGTCTTTAGACCCACCCAAATTTCATTAAAGTATCTGGTTTCAAATGAGCAAGAGGAACTTCCGTATTTAGAGGGAAGAGGTACACAACTGGCCCAGACAAAAAGTGTGAAAAAAGTATTAAAAAGCAGTGAGAGTTGAGAACTGCCTGAATTCACACCGCTCACGGGTTAATGGAGATGCAGTTCAACAATACAACGCAACAAACAGCAGTACATTCTGAAGGGTACCAGATCTTCCTGCCCTTCTATCCCCAAATTACATCTCTCTCAATGACCTCATAGAACACACTGTAGAGGAAGTTTCTATTCAAAAGATATAGACAAGGTAATACAATCCTGCGCCACTCTGAGCAAATAGTGAAGGCATACAGTTTGCTAATCCAGTGGGATGTTGGTTCCCACTGATAACAGAAAGAAAATGAACATTCTTTACAAATTTAACTTCTCTTCCGTTTTATATGTAAGACCCAAAGAAATATAACACATTTTTGATTCTTGCATCATAGCCTATTCGGATCCATACAAGAAGATAATACATCAAGTGCTATGTCTATGMCTGCTTAAAGGTATCATTATTTTCAAAAAAGCAGCATTCTGCTCTAAATGACCCCAGCCAAMAAACTTAATTCTTGATGTAATTCAATTAAAGCAAAATGAAATTTGTAATCAAGTTTCACTGCATAGTAAGTAATTTTCTACATAGAGCTGCAGCCAAGGTATTACACATTCAAAACAGAGAACTCCATATAACTCACATYAAAATATAGAATCAACTAATAGCCAGGTAAATTATTAAATTATTCTGGTCTGTGTTTTTTCAAAAAAACTTGTAATATAGCCCTACTACTTAAAGGGAAGAATTTCTGTGCCAGAATCCAGGAAAGAAAAAAAGAAACACTACGAAATTTATTCCATTATTGTCATAAACTAAAACCACATTTGTGTAGATTTACAGACTGCATAGTCCAGTTATAAGCTCTATTGCTTACTGTCAGTATTATATTTCTGATGACTCAAATTTGTAATTCATTCTGCATCCTGCTGTTTGATTGGTTCTTGGGACCAATAAGGGAGAAATACCTACGGAAAACACAAATGCTGACATGTAACTGAATTTCTTCTAATGATGATTTTGTCTGATGCTTGAGCAATTSTTATTTTCCAAAGAGGAAAGCCTGCAACAGTTTTGTTTGGATGTACCATCAGATATACCAATCCCCATACTCTGTACACCTAATCACATTAGGAAAAAACATGTGGCTTTCATACAGGCAAAATCCCTCCTAATGCTGTTGCAGTCTGTGAAAAGACTTGCAGTGGAACCAGTGAAGATTTTTTGCATTATGTTCAAGTCAGAAGAGAGTGCCAGGCACCACCAGAAGCTGTCTGGACACTAGTAAGATTGCTTGCCACTGCTGAATATCCATTTTCCACATTTTTCATGCCTCAAGGTGCCGGACACCACACGTACAAGATGAACCTCAAGATGTGAACAACAGAAAATTCTGTTTCAGCATGAGACAAAGTTTCTGATTCTTTTGGGTTTGACTTGAAGCAACCAGRAAAAATTAAAAGTCTGTGGTAATTTTTGACTATGTATTACTTACCAGTGCCAAAACTCTCCTCACCACAAAGGGAACAACGTCCAGAGTCCATGAGATTGGAAAAATATCTCCATCCTGYAGGTGTCTCATACACAGGAACCTTCATTACTTTTGCCACTCTGGAAAACATTATTAAAACAGTGCTTTTTTTACATATG
>CADDXX010000091.1:1011414-1036230 GCA_902810485.1 Alauda arvensis | reverse complement strand
AGATCAACACTACAATTCAAAACTGATCCTTGTCTCAGCACCTAACTTCAACCAGAACCCAAGTATGTTTATACATTAAGTGTATTATTTTTGAAAATATATGACTTCATTTCAATACGCTTTAGCAGTATCTTTCTCTTCTTACTGACCAAGAATCAGCTAATCTAATGGACAGTTCTGYTATACTAATATTTGAATGGAAGTTAAAGTATCATGTTGAAACACCTTCCTTTACAAAATACAGGTAGTCAAATATGAAAATGCTTGAAAGATACTTTTACTTCTTGYAATGTGCTCAAAGACAAGACAATACAGGAATGCYTCCATTAAGCAGTATGTTCTTTAAAAACCTTTCACAGTCTCAACCTGGATCACAACTTAATTTCCCTGTCTCCTATTACATAATACAAGAAACTCTCTCACTATCTGGTTGACATGCCAGTGTTTTCAAAATTAACCACCTTATAAGMTGGATGTGCATTCTTTCCCCAGCTTGTAAACTGGTAAATATTCCTGCTATAAACTATAATGAAAAAAWTCTTTCTTGGACTAAAAAACAAGAAAGAAATGAAACCCACTCAACGACTCTGAAGAATTCTAAATCCCAAAATGGGATTTCCACAGAATGGGTATTACCAATCTTCTTTCCAATTATATTTGCTCATTTTCATTGTGTGCCTAGGGTTTTCATAACCAACTGTTTTATAATATGGRAAGTAAGAACTGAGATACAGTGAAGCAATCTGACTAAGTACCAAGGTCCTTACGATTGCTTCAACTATCATACCTAACAACATTTCTTGAAATGAGAGAGTTTACTTAATTTTAACTCCACAGCAAAGCAGATCAATCACAGGTGGATTCAACACACTTGTAACACAATCTGTCTAAAAGTATCAAGGTGAAAGCAGTCACCCCTCTGATCAACAAAACTCTGATGGCATATCTCTCTGTCTTAATAAAGTGCATAAAGTAGATGGGACAAGCTGTCAAAATACGCTGGCACCGACCCCTTCAAAACCTGGTACATAAATATATCTAAATGACAGAATCACAGAATCACCAAGGTTCTAAGAGACCTTCAAGATCATCTAGTCTAAACGTCAACCTAGTACCACCATAATCACCCCAAGATCTGCCACATTTAGACACCTCTTGAATACTTTGAGAGAGTTACTCCGCCATSTCCATTGGCAATTTATTCCAATGTGTAGCCATTCTTGCAGGCAAAAAAAATCTTTCTAATATTGAATCTGAACCTTCCCTTGCACAACTTAAGGTCACTTCCTTTTGCCCTTTCACTTGATACATGGCAGAAGAGATTGACCCCCACCTGGTTACACCCTCCTTTCAGGCAGTTGTAGAGAGTGATAAGGGCTCCTCTGAGCCTATTTTCTTCCAGGCTAAACAATCTCAGTTCCCCAGCTGCTCCTCACAGGACTTGTACTCCAGATTCACCAGCTTCACTGTCCATCTCTTGACATGCTCCAGAACCTCAGTATCATTCCCCAAGTACAGGGGAATTCCCTGCCCTGCTCCTGCTGSCCACACCATTGCTGGTACAGGCCAGGATGCCATTGGYCTTCTTGGCCACCTGGGCACTCCCTGGCTCATGKTCAGCTGCTGKCACCAGCACCSCCAGGTCCTTTTSCTGTGGGCAGMTTTCCAGCCACTCTGCCCCAGCCTGTGGCACTGCCTGGGCTTGTTGTGACCCAAGGGCAGGACCCAGCTCTGGGCCTTGTTGAACCTCACACCATTGGCCTTGGCCAATGATCCAGCCTGTCCAGATCCCTCTGCAGAGCCTTCCTGCCCTCCAGCAGATCAACACTCCTGCCTGATGGTGTTGTCAGTGAACTTACTGAGCTGAATTCTATCGACTCATCCAAGTGATGTTAAACAGGACCAGCACCAGTACTGAGTCCTGGGGAACACTATTAGTGACCAGCCACCAACTGGATTTAGTGCCATTCACCACTGTAAGTGGTGGCATGACARTTTAGCCCTTAATTACTCTCTCTGAAATTTTTACAGTTAGCCTGCTCCAAATCAACCCTCCTTTTATGTAAGAATAAGTTCTCCAAGTTCTCTCCTATTCAGCTTAGGTGTTCATTTTTTCTACTTATATATTACATCTAAAATTAGTAATTTTCAAATGAGACAGAGAAAGAATTGCTGATATTTATTTGAAAAGAGCCAATAATGTACATGAAAAAAAAGGTATTACCAAAATTTTCCATCCTAAACTTGGATTTCATACCTCCAGTTTACAGATAGGGGTGGGTACATGCCTYCTTGTGTTTATACAGCACTACATATATTATTGACCCTTAGAAAGGCTGTTCCATAAAGGAGATTTCAYAGGGCATAGCTGAACTGGTTTCTATCTGGCTCTTCAAAAAGTCAAAAACATAGAAGAATTTAATCTCTGTGTGGCAATAACTTCAGGCTGAAAACAGGACTGTGCTGCCAAAAAAGAGACGATAATAAACCAGAAGGCAATACCAAACATGCTGGAAGAGCAAAAYGATTCTCTTCAGGTAGTCTAMCAACACAGCTGGAATACATTTGCTTGCAGAAATGTTACCATATTCTGGTACAGCTTTTGGAGAAGGAAATCCTTTCCTATCTACTATTCTATATTCCTCTCGCTGGGGAACAAATAGCCTAGGATGGACCTACCCTGACCAGCACTAAAAGATTCCAGAGGCTGCAGTTGTTTTCGAAGAGTTGTATGCACGAGGCTAGCAGTGAAAATACAAATGTTGTTTCCGTTGGCATGAGGGCTCACTTTTTACAGAGTGTACAGTATGAAAAGTTTATAGTAGGAATATGACAGATTGTTCCATGCAACTTCTTTTTTTGTTGTTGTTGTTTCCRACTCSTAATACTTCAGAGTAATTAAGTAGAAGTACACTGATAATTAAGCATACTCCCTTTTTACTGATTTTTTTTTAATAAAAAGAATCATCACTGGAAGTCTCAATAAATAAATGCAGAATGTGCCTTTATGCACATTTATTCACAGTGAAAAATCACCCCAGAAAACATGAGGGGGGTTCCCATAGGAAGTTGCAAAAATTCTCAAAGCTGCAGACTCTGAGAAATAACATGCTGCAAACATATTAGATCAAACACATAATCACACAAAATACAGGAAAACGCCCTCAGAGGAAGGAAACTAATATGTGATGGTGAAATTACTAGATCTTCAAAGCCAGGGAGAATAGAGATTAGATGCAGGAAAGGGGAGGAATTTTTAATGCTCCTACATCTACATCTTTCTAAACTAAAAATACGACTGGGTATTACTTCAATAGAGAAAAAGTTAAAAGAAATAACCTTAATTTTACAAAAACTTTTTTTTTTCACTTTATATTTACCAATCTGATTTTTAATAGACAAATTCCTAAATCACTGTTTTCAATCACTGCTACAGCAGGAAGCCAGATTTTTCTTTAAAGAAGTTCCAGTTGAGACTGGTAGAATCCCTGTGGATCAAAATTTGGCATTAGTTTCTGTGTACTGCTGAACTGAACATTTCCAGCACTATTTAATGGAGCATATGGCTTCCTGACAGGCTTGATAGATGCTAGGCAAATAAATGCTTAGGATAAGGGTTTCAGGAACTTGCAACTCTGCAAGAACTGCTGATGAGTCACAGAAAGGATTTTTATCTCTAACAAATCACAGGTCCATTAATTACATTTTACAATGTCTTTAGAAATGTACCTTTACAGAACAGTTCAACCAAGACTATGTATGCACAGCTTTTTATGTTTCTCTTCTTTCTGTATACTTACATAAAATTGCCAAATTTGGGGAGTTAGAAATGTAAAGTCACTGTAAGAGTTTTGTCTGTATGAAATCTCTTGATTAGGGAGGATACTACTTCTCTCAGGAAGTGAGTGTTGGAGCTGGTACTGCAAGTGGTTTATATCTTGCAGAGATCTCAGATAACACAGTAAATTTTATATATCCTTAGATATGTATAATGCATCATCAACAAGATCCTGATGGAGCAATGCACCTGTAAGGGCAATATGTCAGTCTCTGAGCTTTCCTGTTGTAGGTATTGACTGTTAAAAGGCCTGACTTAATGGATGGAATACACTTCGCGAGCAATTCAAAATAAAAACTGGGAAAAAAATATGCCCTATAAATAGGTTCATTTCCCTAGTCTCTTTGAAGTAAATGCATTCTATTTTTTCTAACCACACAGTTGATATACTTGTGTTTATATGTTCCATGAGTATGAACTATGTTGAAAGAAGACAACAAGCCATGGACATTCTGGTTTTTGTCATCTCRGACATTTAAAGGGATTGACTTCAAACACTACTCTTGCTTGCCTTCTTTTACTGTAAGTGCTCACTACATCAATGAGATTATACAGTATAGTTTCTTCCATCTGTGTGTAGCAGTAATTACCCCTTGCTAGACTAGGAAACAGAGTACTTACATTTGGAACCAAACTGAAAGGTAACCYTAGTTATAACCTTAGTTTGTCTGCCATATCAGAACTAACAGCATTTATGTTCCCAGGATGCTGAAATACTAATTAAGGAGAAAAAGTTAAATCAAAGAAGAGTGGACTGTACTTTTTGCAATGACACATGTTATTTAAAACTATACTTTGTGAAGTTAAAAAAAGCATGAGCAGATGCTTTTAAATGTGGAGATAACAAAAAGAATGAAAACAGGAATACATATTTTTGTAGAGTTCCATAGTTAAATTTACTCTCCTCCTGTTTCACGGTTTCACTGTCATTTTTATTTTGAAGAGCTAGTCCCACACTATCTATACTGACCGCCCACTTTTTATTCAAACTTAAGGAGAATATATACAATACAACCCTGAAAAGCAGTTTGAGTTATTTCATCTCTAGAAAACAGAATTATTGGAGAGTTTAGTACCAACACAGAAATGTGAAGCCAATTCTTGAACTCTTCAATAAGTCTCATTTAAGCATGGGGTGGCCAGCCTATAATAAAAGTAATAGTGAACATAATTATAGCCTTCTAATAAAGATTAGAATTTTTTAAAATTTCCTGACGGAAAAAAATGTAACAGCTAGTTGTAATATTACTCCTGAAAGACCTAACAGACTAATGCAGAAAACTTTACCAGGCAACTGGACTACTTATTGTATAGGTTCATATCTGAATATCCCAGGTCTTCTTCCTTATACTTCATAGCCATCTACATGTCACCTAACTAGGAAAACAGAGGGTACAGGACTCTTGATGCCCCAAATTATTTTCCTTGGAATTCTAAAAAAATTAGCCTGCTAAACTGTGTAAAAAGATAACTTTCCCTTTTAAAAAACATATTCTTTTATTTAAAAGTGTTAAAGATCCTTGTGATAACTTTCTTTCAGTTTTCAGTAGACACAATAGACTTTTTCACAGATAAGCTAATAAAACAAAGTGGTCCTTGATGGTATCTCCCAGACACAGTGGTTTTACACTAGCAAAACACCTGTGACACCAGCAGAATTGCCCTGACTTGCATTAATGAGAGTCAGAGGGAAGTTTTCTCCAAACTAATCTCTACAATGCCACAAAAACATCCTGATGAATATAAATAATTAAAATACAACACCCTGCAGCAAGCTGATTTTCTTGTGCCAGGGAAACTCTTATAACTTCCAAGAATAGATCRGTCAATCAGCCAGAATCATCCTGCCAAAGCTGTGATGCTTGTYCACCACAAAGATAAAGGTCACAACACTGGGGGAAGGGCTYTCTTTGACAGGTCCCATGAACTTGYAAAGTCGTAAGTGACTGSCTAGAGTTTTGTATTGTAGATTAAAGGCTGTCTATGGTAAACTGCAGCATCACTTTCATTCTGGAGCCTTAACTGGGAGGAAGAGAAGGTATTAACACCAGAGAAGAAGCTATAGCATGTCCTTGTCACTCATCCACCACCTGTAGGTATCAGCTAACATGTGAAAGATGCTTATAGGCACCTGGGTGAACAGGCTTCAAAACACTGACTGGTGTTCCATGGACACACTTATTTTCAATTCTGCTCCTCCCTGTGGTGCCAGCACWGAGGTAAWCAAAGTGCTGTAATTCAGAGAACARCARGYCTTAYTCTGCRCAGAAGGGTAAGYACTGACAGGMACTAACAAYCAGGAATTGAAGGAATTTGTGGGACAAACATGGGCCACTGAAAAACAGCGTGTTGTAGCAGCACTCCAAAAGAGAATGAATCTCTGTAATGGTTTATTTCAGAGTTACTATGGCTATAGAAGGAAAACGTTTCTCAATAGGTCTTCCAAATCCCTACTTAGCCACTGAAGTAGTCTGTGTTATCTTCAGCTGATAAAAGCCTCATTTGATTTTAGGTCTGAGGCATAYTTTATTTTAAAGACAAGACTATTAYTTGACTGAAACTAACAAAARCTGTTTTTCTTTCAACTTCTGTAATCTCAATTAAGGACCTGCATCTGATTTATCAAGAAGATAATTTGTTTAGCTGAAAATAAGTCTTCACAGTCTAACAYTAGCATACAGATCTTTGTACATATTTTACTGCCTGAGTTGCTTGGATTTTTTTTCCTAACACCCTGGATACTTCTGAGGTCAACAAAAGTGATTTATGTTTGCCTATATCAATTTTGCTATCTCTTTATTAAAGATACTGAGTTGGCTGTTTTCTAACCATATACTACARAATTTGTCTTAAGTGTACTTGCAACCAGACCCAAAATGTAATGGCCTCATTCTTTCAGAGAGCACTCTCTTCAACGTTCCAAATGTCTTCTGCAAAAAGCACCACACTATTTTTTAACTTTCTTGACACCATATTCATTGCCTGATGAGTCACTGAGTCCCCTATCCCTATTCTCACTATATGGTATTTCCACTTGTTCTCTCTTTGGTCTCTTCTTCCCTATGTTGGAGAGTTCTTTGCTACTTCATTTTTCAACTTCTGAAGTCTAATTAATCTCACCTTTGGTCTCTCTTCATTCTTACTATTTCTTAAGATGCAAGAGTCATGAACCAAATGGTGGTAACTTTTTTTTTTTTTCAGTCCCATTTCTAAGTCTTCACTTTTTATCCATGCAACTGCAATAGACTGTGAGAAATTCACTGGAGTAGCAATTACAGCAGGAGCACTGGCACCAACTATAACATGAAATAGATGTTCTGCTTCTGGATGTTTTCACTCTGCACCACCTTCCCTTAAAAGGCTTCAACTGCATATTGTGCAAGGAGCAGAACTAAAACAGCCACCTCCCTTATATGGTCAAGTATTACAGTGTTAATTTATTAAGCGAAAAGCAGTGGAATGCTAAGCCCTTGCACACAACACAGATAACCAGGACACATCACTAAGATAAGCTGTAAGCAGTCACATCTGGCAGAGAGGCTGTCAGGACCATAAGGCAGAGAAAAAAATATGTAATAGACAAGTTCCCTTACTTTTTGCTTTCTAGTATGCTACATCTCACAGAGAACAATCATAGTAAAAGAAATCAATAAAGAAAAAGCATCTGGAGACACTTTAACTACGAAGCATCCAAAAAAGTTAGGATTTTTTTTGTTTTCCTTCCTCCCAACCCCTGCAATGTTTAAACTAAAATACAGGTGGAATAAAGGTATGCTGAATCAAGCTCTAGTATTCAGGGGTAATTTCTGTCTCAAAAACTTCAGGTGGATTTTTTTTGGCTGACAGTAGTCCTGAGTAACAGATTGCTAATAATTGCAGAAATCATCAATAAATTCTAATCAGGCCTATGTGAATTAGCTTTCTATCAAGGGAGCCTCCTGGCACTCATGTAACATAACTTGTGCCAATTAACTGTTTCAGTACTTTCTCCTG
Organism: Alauda arvensis; assembly: GCA_902810485.1. Taxonomy (NCBI): domain Eukaryota; kingdom Metazoa; phylum Chordata; class Aves; order Passeriformes; family Alaudidae; genus Alauda; species Alauda arvensis. The sequence continues at coordinate 1,028,399 of CADDXX010000091.1, read as the reverse complement.
CCTCTCAGTCTCACATTGGCCTTTCTTTGTTTTTGAAATCTTTCAAGCGTAGAAAGTGCCCTAGCAGAAAGGCAAAGTCATAGAATCACAGAGTGACAGAATCATAGGATGAGTTGGATTGCAAATGACCTTGAAGATCATCTAGWTCCATAGTAAGGATGGAACAAGATGCCATGGGTACAGATGCCACACACTAGATCACATTGCTCATAGCCCCATCCAGTTCAGTCTTGGACACTTCCAGGGATGGGCTGTCCACAACTTCTCCAGGCAACCTGTTTCAGCACCTCACTAMCCTCACAGTGAATATTTCCTAATACCTAAACTAAATCTCTCACATTCTAGTCTGAAAACATTCCCCCGTGTCCTACCATCATGTGCACATGTGGAAAGCTGTTCTCCATCTCTTGATAGGTCGTCTTTAGGTACAGAAAGGCTCCCCCTAGGCCTCCTCAGAACCTTCTCTGGGCTCACCAACCCCAGGTCTCTCAGCCCGTCCTCACAGGAGAAGTGCTTTAGACTTCTGATCATCTTCACGGTCTCTTTTGGACCTGCTCCAACAGGTCCACACCTTTCTCATGCTGAGGACCCCAGAACTGGATGCAGCACTGCAGGTGGGGTCTCACCATGGCAGAATCCCCTCCCTGACCCTGCTGGCCACCCCTCTTTATGATGCCATGTGGGACCATGTCAGAGACATAACACAAACCTAGGTATATGACATTTGCCAGTCTTCCCTTGTCAGCCATTGCAGTCACTGCATCATATAAGGCCACCAAGTTGGTTGGGCACAATTTGTCCTTAGTTAAGCTGCGCTGGCTGCCTTGGATCACTTTGTCTTGCATATTCCCTGTCTTGCATGAACACTGCTTCCATGAGGATCTGCCCCATGTTCTTCCCAGSCACAGAGGTGAGGCTCACCAGTTTGTAGTTCCAAGTCTTCCTTTCTCCCCTTTTTAAAAATAGGAGTGATGTTTCCCTTTTTCTAGTCTCCCAGGATTTTGCCTGACCACCATAAATTTTCAAATATGATGGAGAATGTCTTGGCAAGAATATAATCCAACTCCCTCAGGACCCTAAACTGCATCTCATCAGGCCTTATGGACTTGTGCCTGTTTAGCTTCATCTCATACCTGCTCTTCACTGCCAGTGATAGAAAMTTTACTCCTCCAGCCCCCACCTGAGGTTCAGGGACCTGAGATGTGGAAAGCCTGACTGCCACTGAAGACTGARGAGAAGAACTCATTGAGTTTTCCATTTCTGACTTTTCCATTTCTGGTTTCATCATTCTTCCTTCTTGTTTACAACAGCCTTTATTTTCTGGCATTCCTTTTCTGAGSTATGTACTTAAAGAATCCTTTCTTGTTACTCTTCAGATCCCTTGCCAARTCCCATTCCATCTGTGCCTTAGCTTTCCTGACCCATCCTTACACATCCTGTCTATCTCTACTCTTCCCAGGTCACCTGTCCTGCTTCCATTGGCTGTGCACCTCCTTCTTATTCCTCRGTTTGAGAGGCAGATCCATGCCAGTTTCTGTCCTGCTATCTTTGATTTTCTGAACACTGGGATGGAAAGCTCTTGTGCTCAAAGAAAAACAATCTTAAAGAGTTGCCAGCTACGGTCTGCTCTTCAGTCCTTAAGGACAGCTTCCCAGGGGATCACATTCACTAATTCTTTAAACAACTGGAAGTTCGCTTTTCTAAAACTCAGCATCCAGACTATGTTCCTTGCCAGGCCCATGTTCCTTGGGATCATGAACTCAAYGCAGGCATGGTCGCTACATTCCAGTCAGTCTCTGATCTTAACCTCTCTAATGAGCTCATCCGCACTAGCCCAGGTCCAGTAATGCTTCTCCTTTGCTCAGTTAAACTAACAAATCCTTGAATACGATCCACCTGGCTCATGTCTTCTAATACCATAGATGCATACAAGAGAGCTACATGAAACTCATTTAGCTCAGCATGATCACCACCATACTCAAGGAATATTGTGTGGAAAGTCAGACACTTGGCTTGAAACCTCTAAACCAAACAAATTTAAAACTTAGTATCTCCCTTTGGCTCCTTCAAGTTCAATGGACTTCATCTGTCTTCCCTAGGAGCAGACTTGCGCCATCACAAACGTGATTAAAACACTCATCAAAGAACTMAGGCTCGCCAATACCCACAGCCAGGCCTCGCAGTCAATCGTATTCCTTGTTACCACCTGTAGGTCATAGTGTAAACACACAGCTCCGTACTTCATGCCATCCATTTTTCCTACACAGGCTCTGCAGCACCTCAGCCAGATGTTACAAGCACTCTGTACAGCATACAAAAAGGACAGCACTCTTAGAAGTACTTGAGACACTTTACAAAATAATGGAAAACTGATCTGTCCCAATTACCAACAGGTTACTTTCAGATTCTATCCCAGAGGGTAAAAGTAAATTCACACACCGAACTCAATAGCCAGATACAGAGCCAGGGGAGCACTGCAGAACTGAAATGCATTTGTAAGCAGGCCAACAGCTGCAGCACAGCTCTACTTCAAATCTCTGAGAAAGGACTGTGGAAGGCCACTGCCTCTTCCTTACTCCTCAGGGAGTTAAGTGGTCAAAGTAAAAATAGCCAGCACATCTCCTTGCTGAGTCTGCCTTTGCCTTCAAAACTAATGTGATAATCCTGTCCTCTATGGGCAGGAGGTGCAAGGACTTTTTTTAGTTCACTTTTTATGGACTACTCTCACTGATCTGTGATGGAGTGAACTGCCACTGCTGCAGAACACACTGGTGAACAGGGATGGGAAATGCACCTTTGAAAAATACATGAAGCAGATGGCATGCAAAGCTGGGATTTATCACACCACACTTCAAGRTGCTGCAAATATGTAAGATATGAAATTACTGCCAGTGTTAAAACTATGAAGTGCATGCCAGTTACATAYATGTTATAGTGAGACTGCTACCACCCCAAACCTGGGAGCACTATGRGCCATTAAAGAATCTGTTTCCAGGAAGTTAAATCACTTTTAGGAAGTTACACTGGTGGAGACGTCATACACAGGGTCTAGGGTTTAAGGCCTTAAGTAGAACTTTGGCTTATAAATTCCTCTCTGGAATCTAGACTATAATACAGAGTTCTAGCAAAGAGATTCYATAGGAGAAAACAGCTCCCTGCGGAGCTAAATGTTTAATTCCATTTAATTGAAGTTTGTASRTATAGAAACTGAGAGCTATCCCTCCTTTCAAGGAAATTCTGCCTTAAAAAAATCCCACAATCGATTCTATGAGAAACCCCTTACTTCAGACATGAAACTGGCTAATAAGTCTATGGCATCTGCTTCTGCTCAATCAGACTATTATGGTATGGATACYGCATGGTAGGTCAGTCTCCATAAAATAAAAAGTATGACAACCTGAACCTCTTCTGTCAGCTTTTAAAAAAAATCACAGCACAGATTTTAGCATGGAGCAGATCTTCCAAAGGGAATCAGAAATGGATGCAACTCCTAGACAATAGCCTCTGGTAAAATAGTAATAAAACTTAATTTAATAAATACTGACTCAGGTGGTGTCTGCTGTGAGTAGAGTTACTAAGRACCACTGTCTTGCTCATCTGTATTAAATATACTGTCAGGTCAAGTGAAAACCCAGTATTTCTGCCTTTTTTTAAAGAAAAGTTAACTTAATAATAATGCAAAACCCTTAATTTCAGATGAAATATTTGYGCTCTCATCACAAATAATGAAATCAGATCTTAAATGAATTCACTTTTAACTGCTAGAAATGATTCTTAGTTACCTTTTACAAGGAATAAGTTGATTGTAAAATTCTTTTTCYAAACTAATAATAAGTTTACCCTTTTGAACTTAACACACTACCAACACTTATCTCTTCTTTCTCTTCCACTGTATAATAAAATTCCACAGTGAATCCACTGTGTTTAGAACTAACCCAGACTGTCAACCTGAATGCCTGTATCTGGACTGAGTTTGCCATGAGCAAGGGTTTATTTTAAGCATGATATTTACAATTTTGTTMTTTTCTGCTGTGCATGTGGGAAAACACAGAAACGACAAGATGAGAATAAACAAGAAAGAAGACTAGAAAAAAGCATGCAGCATTTCTCAGGGGCAGGYCTACAAAGTTCATAGCTAAAATTTTTGTGGGAGGACTAGTGATTTAAGTCCTGCTGGATACTCACCCACCTGAGGCACCTCTGAAGGTGAATAATAAATGCTACACTAAGCAATGGAGCATGGTGCAGGTACCTGTAAGCTCAGGGTGAAGGAGCTCCCCGTTAAGCAGGAAGCAGGCTGGGCCCATCAGTGTGGCATTGTTCCCCTGTTGGCTGGTCTCCTTCACAGGCCAGRTTTGGTGCTTTGCTGACACAGACACACAAGCAGTGGGACTCTACAGAATATCTCTGCACTGCCCTGCAGATACCATGTAGATATGTGGGCTTACCCTGGCTTCTACAAAAAACACCACACTGCCTGAAGAAGGTGTAATTCAGCCTTTGCTGAATCAGTATCCTCCTTAACTGCAGCAGTGTTCAGAACGTTCACAAGCTTCACATGATTTGACRCTACACTACTGTCTGTGGACATGCAACCCAATCTTCTGAGCCATGTTCTTCAGCACTCTTCCCCTCCCATGTCCTACATCCTTCTGGCCCAGGCTTCAGCATACCACCCACACTGAGATCACAGAGAGATGCAGCCTAGGAGCTTTGCACTGGGGGATGCTGACTCAGCCACAGCACAGCTTCAGTTTCTCCTTTACAGGACAGCAAGTGCTTTATGGAAGGGTTCAGTGCCAAAAAGRAATGAGTCCATAATAAAATGGATGAAAATAAAAAACAAAGAAGTAACAGAAAAACCAGTACTTTCATGCAGATCTTCTTTTTTTTTTTCCTATATTCTCCATCCATTTATTTTTTAAATAAACTTTTACAAAAGGCTTTCTTATTTCCCTTCAAATCTCTATGGGTTCTCATGAGCCCAAAAGTAAAATGTGTTTTATTACGTTGCTGAACTGGTACCAAGAGGAAAATGCCAACTATTTTGCTTTGCTGAGTATTAAACACCCATTATAAAGCAAGATTAGTTATGCGGACTGTAAGAGCTGTTTCCAAGAAATCTGCTAACAAATTCAGTACCTTAAAGACAGAAATACCTCTCCCTGTGAAGAGGGGAAAAAAAATATGCYGAGGTGAATAGGTCAGTGTAAATAAAAATAAGTTGGAATGTTTATTGTTTACAAAGGAGGGAAGAAGCAGTTTCAAAATACAAAATGGATGTGTTCATCCTCTTGCTTTTGATTTCTCAAGATCATTTTTAAWCTATACAGAAAAGCAGGATGCCGTCAGCATACTGTGTGAAGAAGCCAAATGATTCTGTAGTATAATTACACCTARCTCAGAGGTTTATCTGTGCTGAGACTACAGATTGCATGGGTTCCTCCTGCCTAGACCCTGCAGACTCTGCTTTGTCTTCAACAGAAGTACCAATTCCAACAGAAAGGAAAATTCTGTTTTCTAGAGGAAAAATTCTAACATTGCACCTAAAGTCTATCAAACCAATTACCTTGACCAAGTATCAGTCATCACTACWAAGGTAATAGTAGCTGAGATGGACTTTGAAGCTTACAGGAGGAAGGCAAATTTGTCAGATCCATATGAGGAAAGAAAACCTTCTAGAATAAACAGCTACTGAGTGTTAAGAAATTAATTTCCTTCACTGAGAATCTGGCCATATGGATTCCACTAATTTGGGGTGGCCTTCCAGAACTCTCCCAAGCCACAGGATAACTTTTTAAAAATTTAATGACAAGTAATTAATTAAGGAGCATGTAAAACAGCTCATGAGCAACAGGCAGAGGAGAAACATTCTGCCTCAGGTATAGAAATACTCTTAGACATACTAAAGCATTGCCAAGACTCTCATCCATTCATTAGTAACAAATATTAATGTTCTGAATTATTCATTTGAAGAATTTCCAGAAAAGTTACTGCCAGGCTTTCTGCAACTCGTTCCAGTGGAACAAAGAATTGACTGATCTGAAAAATATGACCTGTGGTCTTGATACATCCTACTTTTAATGGTGGCTGTAAGGATAGAAATGGAAGGGTCTGATGGGTTAGTTCAATCTGCAGTTCAGTACCACTACAGTAATCAGTCTACTAATACATCATTTCAGTGAGTTACAAGAACCTTAATTATCTCTCTAATTATGCTGGCTGAGTGATACCCACCACAAAGACAATTTCTTCAAAGAAGCAAAGTCAGACTGAAACTGGACAAGGAACATACAGCTCACAGACTGTTACTGGTAACAATGTCAGTAAAATCCTCTAATTGGCAAAAGCAAGAATGAATCAATCATTTAAGCATTTCTAAATGATGGAGGAGGATAACAAACCTTAATTGTACAAAGATTTGACAAAAAGAAGCAAATAAAGCTTTAGCTGTACCTAATGGGGAGTTGATTCCTTTCAACAAGAGAAAGTACTCTTAGASATCTATAAGCTCACAGCACTGTTTCTGAGGCCACATTAATTTGATTTTAGACAACAATTGCTTGTGTTTCTGAAGAACAACCTACTTAATAATCTGGTAACTAGGAGGAGTGTAGAATTAGCTCTTGATTCTGGAAGCCTCAAGACCTCAGAGCTCATGTGGACCACAGCCTGAGGGCTGACAACCRAAGTTGACTGGCCCACAAAGGAGCTATCCTTACAGTCCCATCATGTTCCATCTCCTCTAAGACATAAATCCACATACAGGAGGAAAGATACTGAGAAGAATAGGACTGGATGATTGCAGAGAGAAAACAATCCAGCAGACTATTTTGGTACTGAGTGGTCAGCCAGTCAGGAGCATATCCTAAAGAATTATATTCTACAATTTACAAATAGAGCTGTGACTAAGCTAATTTCCAAATACAACTTAGTAAGTGTATGGAGACATTTGCTGTATCGATATTACTCCTCTCTGGAATCACAGCAAGATTCTACAAGCCAGTCAACTACCCATAACTACACATACCACACCTCAGATCCATAGTACCAAATGAAATTAATAAAAAAGAGACATTTTTAAGGAAATTTACAGCTTAGTTCATGCTGTAATATCCTGGCAATCTCATGATGTTGCTTTAGTGGTAATAAATGCTACTTGAACTCCAAAACCATAGTAATTTTCATCAATAACAAAGCCCATCCTTCCTCTGATAAACTCAAATGAATTATATAATTGATAAAAGTGATGAAAACATAAAAATTCTCACTGGGTTCCCAGTCAAACCAGTTAGGATAAAAACTATTTATGCATTACAGTCACAAACGATATATATGGGCAACATATCTTCTCTTTAACATACGTAACACACCCCTCCATGTATAATAAGTGAGTTTGTGAAAATGCCTTCGAAATGTATTTTTCCACAAACCCAAACTTACAAGTCTGATAACATCCAAAAAAATGTATTGCAACAAATATTGTTTCCAACTGTTTCTCTTGGTTACAAATGTACTGGAAAGGTTTTCACAAGACACAGTCTGGGTAGCTCTTCCTTATTAGGGGGTTGTTTACCTCAGTGTGTGGGATGTTAACAGGTGTGCTCATCWTGATGTTCCACACCAAATGCTGTCTCATGTTGCTTTAGTCGTCAGTTTGAAATTCAGATCCAAAATGCGTAACTTCGCGTTCTCTTTTGCAAATGTTTCAAGAGTCAACTCCCAAAGGAAGTATAACCTTCAGGACAGCGTGCCTGTGACTCCATGCCTTATGAAAACCTCATTGTCCTTTTCACACAAGCTCTAATAGAATKATTAGAAACAGCTGTTGACATATACAGTATTCAGCTAAGGCTGGGCTAGAAGTAAGGATAAACAAGAGACAAAAGTTGCTTTGCTACAGACAACTAGCAAACACACATTTCTGTGAGTATAATGAGYGAGAGATGTGTTTTTGCAGCAACATGCCCCAACAGAATTTTGTCTTTCACATAATAAAACCAGCTGGCATGGTGCTTAGAGTCCTTGTGAGGTGRAATTAGAATCATAAAATATCTCAAGTTGGAAAGGACCCATAAGAATCACCAAGTCCAACTCCCTGCTCCTCACACAATGACCCAACAATTAACTACAYGATTGAGATCATTGTGAAGATGCTCCTTGAACTCTCACAGACTTGGTGMAACAACCACTTCCCCTAAAAGCCTGTTTCAGTGACAAATTGCACACATATGTACTGCATATTCACASAGAATTAGGTTTGACTGCAGAGTTCACAGTAGTAATGAAGAAAAGACCAACCAGCTGGAAAGAATGTGGCCATGCTCTCCAGATGGATTGCAGTAATCCCTRGAGTTATTCATGCCCTTCCTGGCTGAGATACAAGAACCACTTTTCTTTATTATTTCAGCATTCATGTGTCTATAGAGTAAGTTAACTCTCCTCATCAGTAGGATGAAGAGGATGCATAGTGATCAGATATGGTCACTTCTAGCATTTTGGGAATTTTTACACAAAAGTAATTCCTTTAAAATTCCAAGTTTATTTTAGCCTCCAAATTCTGCCATGGTTCAGCAGCAGGAAGATTATGTCTTGTTCTAGAAAAAACACTGTCCACTTCTTTTATGACAACAACTGACTTAGACAGCCTGTCTCTGYCCCATTCCCAACACCATGGCCTGTGACTAACTAAATTCTGCAAGGAAAGGTGGGGTTTTTCAAATACACATACAGAAAAACAGCTGTCATTGCTATGTTATAGTATGCTGTGTTATTAGCCTGATTTGTTGATGGTTTCCTGAGTAAGCTCAATCTTCTTAATGCATGGAAATAAGAGAAACAAACAAGAAGGCTGATTAAAGAAAGCTGGTCCCTGGAAAATGAAACTTACCTAAGAATGTAAGACACACCCAAGCATAAAATGAAGAAATTAATTTAATAGTGGACCTCATTAGGGAAGAACTTAATGTTTAATGCAACAATGTAATATCAGCCAGGTCTGTAATGAATGCAAAAAACCAGGAAAAAAAATCCCAGAGCATGATCAAGGAAGAAACAATACTTAAAGCCTTCTCACCTCCCCACCCTTAAACAGGGACCTTTCCTGTTCTATTCTCAAGTCCTGCACAGTCACTGCTGCATACAGAACCCATGGGTTTTTCAGAAATACAAAGGTCTGTGAAGGCAAGGAGAAAATGCTTTGTATTTCTAATTCTACAGAAACTGTCAGGAAGATTTTATTATACCAGAGAAGAAAAATGGTATGATAAATTGTAAGGTGTAAGAAAGAGGTATTCTCCTTATGTTCTTCTGCAGATAYTTAGTGAAGTAAACCTCAATAATGTCATAACTAAAGACTGGCAAGACCCATGGTCTCTTTCAGGAAATGCAGTAATACTATGAACTAAGCACAAGGAAAATACCCTCCATTAACTCAGGAGTACATGGTTCATATTTATTAGCCTTTCCTGGCTTACTACAGTGAAGTCAGCTGGTTCACTGTGCCTGTGCTCATTGACAAAGATGCAAACCAGATGTGAATATATCCACTACATGTGTTATAAAACTCTGTATTGAGTGTGATTCAAATTCGGTTACCAGAAACCTAAATTATCTGAATAACAGAGAAAGAATGGCTTTAGGTAGATAACAGAAGTTACCGACTGCCTCCCTAGCTGCCTCTTTACCTCCTGAGTACTATAATACTACTTCCATCCTCTCATGCAGAGTCAGCAGGATAGCTCAGAAAATGGTTAGGATAGAAACAATGCAGTTTCTCCAGATGGGCAATCCCTTGGTTTTGAAGAAAATAAAGAAGTCTATTATATTATAATAATATAAGGCAACATAATTTTTTTTCTATAAAACACCTTTCTGTTACATAGTAACTTTACAAGAGTGCAAAGATGCAGGAAGGCTCAACTATCTTAGTAGTGTAAGGGCTTTACAGYAAAGGTCTCTTCCTAAGGACACAGTATTATAATTTAGATTGGAAGTGACCATGGAAGGTCTCTAGTCCAACACCCTGGACACAGAACTTGCTTCTTTCAAATTTCGTTGTGTCTTGTCCTTCCACCATGCACAGATGGGAAGCGCCTGGCTGCRGCTTCTCAACAGCCACTCCACAGGTATGGGCAGTTGTTGTTACGTCCCAGCCATCCTTCTCCAAACAAAAAAAMCTAAACTGAATAAACCCAGTGCCCCAGCCTCTCCTCTTAGGGCCTGTGCTCCAGYCCCCATCTGTGTTGGTGATCCTATGCTGAACTCACTCCACTTTACCAATGTTTTTCCTATAAGTGGGGACCCCAAACCAAACACAAGTATCTGGGAGCATTTAACACATGAAAGCAGAGAATATTCACTTCCCTCACTCTCTGCACCACATTCTTATTCATACAGCCCAGGTGCCACTGGCCTCTTCTGATTTCAKAGCACACAACTTTCCACACAACTGTCCCCCAGGATGCGGGCTTGTCTCTGCAGAGCTGCTCCTCAGTTCTTCTGCTGCAGTCTGCACTGTAGGGCTCTGTCTTTCTGAGGGCAGGAYTAATTGTATGTCATTGCTGAATTTCATTAGGTCTTTGCCATCCATTCCTGTCAGTTGTCCAAGTTCCCCTGACTGTGTAAAGAACAGTGTTGCCAGCAGGACCARGGCAGAGATCATCCTCTTGTATTCCTAACTGGTGAGGCTGCACCGCAAGTACTAGGTCAATTTTTGGGCCACTCCCTTCAAAAAGGACTTTGAGGTTCTGGAACATGTCCAGAGAAGGGCAACAAGGCTCACGAGGGGTCTAGTAAACATGTCATATAAGGAATGTCTGAGGGATCTGGGTTTGTTTAGTCTATAAAAGAAGAGGCTCAGGGGAGACCTAATCACTCTCYACAATTTCTCTTCAAGGATGCTATTTGGTGGGGGTTGGTCTGTCCTACTGTGCCTACAGTGAGAGGACAAAGGAAATGGCTTTTAGGAGATATTCAGATTAGATACTAGAAAAAACTCTTCTTCACTGTTACAGGGGTCAGGTGCTGAAATAGGTTGCCCATGGAGGTGGTGGAGTCACTCTCCCTGGATAAGATCAAGAGGTGTCTGATCTGGTGATAGGTTTAGTRGTTTAGTGGTGACAGTGGCAGTGCCAGGTGAGCAGTTGGACTGGAKGATCTTGTAGGTCTCTTCCAAACTTGATGATTCCATGACTGCTGGCTCTGCTCTCCAGCACATCAAGAGGCACCACACACACAATTCAGTGTCATCTACAAACTGGGTTTGACAGTCCTCCATCTCCCCCTTCAGACCATCCACACAGATCTTAACAGGACAGGTCACAGAACAGACCCCTGCAATACCCCACTTTTTACCAGTTCATTAACCAACTGCCTGTGAGTCTGAGCATCAAACCAGACTYCTATCTACCTAGCTCTCTACCTGTTCAAACCATAAAGTCCTGAGTTGCATGCAAGAATAATGTGGGGCAGTTTCAAGAGCCCTGCTAAAATGGCAGTAAATGACATCTACTATCTCAACCCCATCAACAGATTCCATCATTTTATCAGCCAGGCAATAAGGTTGGTTAGACATGATTTATTCTAGTAGCTCCCTAATGATGCCATTTAGATTTGGATTGCCTGGCTTACATTAGTTTTCCTTTCTCTGTCTTGAAAATTGTTCTGTAGATTTTATAGACTGGAAATTTDTAAGTGCTCTTTTTGGTTGTAGGGCTTATCTGGAAAGGGAAAGGAAAAAAGCAGTTTCACAAGTATATGATAGTGTTCATAGAAAAAATACAGAAAGAAGAAGAAAGTATAATATGCCATAGGTATAGACTGCTACTACATGTGAGAAACAATTCGTTAATAACACTACGGAATGAAAGAAAGAATTGTTGATGTTGTAAGGATTTTAAGCCTCTTTCATTTCCCCACAAAAGGAAACATGAGACAATGTTTCTTCTCCTTCAAAATTAATAAAACAATTCAAGTCATTACTACTTAAAGTAAGTCTAGTCCAACAGGACTCTCAAATGTCTTCAAATAATTATAAGTACCCTGGCTCTGCCAGTCTTTTAGTGATCTTATTCAAAACACACAATGTAAAGAACAATTTACCATCCTATTAATTTCTAAACTATCTAAGAAAATCATAGTTTCATAAATCCTAGAAGTAGAATTTTAAACACACTGTTTTGAAATTCTGTTCCAGAAAAGTCTTCTTTTAAATCAGCAGGAAGCATTCTCCATGAAGGTCACCCATTGACAAAAAATCCTTTGATGGGAGAGGTTGCTCTTGGGTTGATACCAGCTGTGCTTGCCAGCCTGAGCAAAACATGTTCAGACATGCTAATATACCAGGGAGCCTTTCTAAGYTGAAGCACATTATAAGACTGCATAAGACCTTGAAATAAAAGGGGCATTTAATCTTTAAGTAGTCACAGAGTCTTCTGTAACTGACTTGATGCAAAATTCCTCAGACTGTTTTAATTAAAACACTTCTGGAATTTTTACCAGGACATTTGTAGGAATTCCTGCTGTTTATTGGTAGCTGTACACTTTCTGATATAAAAAATATGTGGTACTAAGAAATCTGCAACTTTYTGTTACCCACCATCAATCTATTGCACAAAATGCCTGCTCCATGCATTTTGCAAAATGTTTCTTTTTTTCAGGTGGTTTTTCAGATATGGCACATTAAGCCTAGACAAAAATCGATTTGTTTGTGAGAACTACAAATACACATACTTCTAAACAGGAGGCAATCAAGGTTACAAAWCACTTATTTCTCAGCAAGAATCAAAGCATCATCTCTCTAACTCTGGTTGACAAACCGACCTTATTCTCAGCCAAAGAATAAGCAGAAACAGAACACTGCACAGTTTACAACTCMTCTTTTCTTCTTACATGCAGAAAGCTTTCGATATACCTTTATGTACTGAGTCCTGCAAGCTGCACATTGCACAACCTAGGCTCATTTCAAGCTAAGCAGCTATAGCAGTCCGCTCCATGCACAGGCCAGAATCCAACTGCCTTGGTATAMAAGTAAGAGCTGTGTGTTGTGTAAGGCTGCTCTGCAGCCTGTCATTCTCAACAGGGAACAGCTTCCTTCAGGCCCAGAATGGCCAAGGAATCCCTGTCAGACCCTAAAGCTAAGTTGTGTGCCAAGTAAGAAGGCAAGCCATGGGATTGCTTAGCCTCTCTTGCCATTAATCCATACAGGACAACACAGGTATGATGGAAATGTCAATATTCTACTGATATTTCGAATTACATGTTTTTTGTACTTTTCTTCATGAGCAGCCACTGAAGAGCACAAGATTAATTCTCTCCTGTAAATGTCAACAGTATGCAATAGATTGATGTATGCTCATTCTTATCTTTCACTGAAAAAGTGTTTGAGTATCCAACTGCTGCTGTCCTGTAAAGTATAATAATAATAAAGAATAAACATTTACCCCATATACATTTAAAATGTAGCCTGTCATGACTACAKCATGTTTCACCAGTGCAGGCTAGGATAATGGAACACTGGATATGGTGAGTTTGCAACAGTCAAATATGCCACACTATGGTAAAAAAGCATAACAAATCCAGCATCAAAGAAAACATAAAGACCAAGCCAACTCCCTAAGAATATCTTCGAAAATGTTTGCAATTATAAATCACCTCCACTTGTTAAAAAGCATTCAGGAACAAAAGGATAGCAGCTAGATTACAAGCACATTGTAGAAATAAAATTAGRAGGCACAGCTAAAGAAAACATTGCCTTGTAATGACAGTTGGTTTTTCYTCCACAAGTCTTCTCAAACATGTCRTATCTGTGYAAATATATWACATTTAGMTGTAGAACATACTTGAAAGCTGATACAGAAAAAAATAACTTTTTTTTATGATCTATACAAGTATACAGAGGATTTATATGGACACTTTTAATATTGCAGTGTTACTTTAAAAGTTACAAATCCTAAACACCTTTCCCATTACAATTCTCCCCAACTTTATATTATGTTTCAAATATGTTAAATTACATTCATGAAGGTTTTACGCACTTGTCCTTCTGCAGCATTCCAGAACACAAATTTTCCTTCTGCTCTATCTAATTTAAAAACTGCTTATATGTRACATGGACTCAGTTTGACAGAGGTGTCTTAAAAAATTCACAGTGAGCCTATTTCAGATAAGAGGGAGTGAGACTGAATTATCCTGCTGAAGAAAGATAAAAAGAGTAMGGTCACGGCTGGCATAACTTGAACAAAGCAGTCACAAAGTGAATGCAGTGTGAACCAGGTAGGAAGACATATTTATGACTTGGAGAAGCCTTTATATTGAAAAAATCCCTTAAACTCAGTAGTAGAGGGTGTCCACACAAAAAAAAAGAAATACACAGCACCTATCCTGCTTCTGGCACAAACTTTTTCAATTATCAACAACAGAGAAGAAATGCACAAGAAAAGACAGAAAAAAAAAAAGTGGGATTTGTATCTTAAGAATTCAAGTAAATAATGACAATGGTGCAAGTGTGATGTGCTGTGTTGCTCTCCATGGCCTGAGGTATATGCTTGATGAAACAGAGGAGACACTGAATGGGAAGGAAGTAGGATAAGAGGAACAGAGGAAGAACATGGGAATGTGGAAGGTAAGATAGAGAACAAAGAAATTAAAATAAAGRAAGTGTTTAGCAAAAGAAGAGAAGAAATCAAAGGGGGAGGGGGAAAGGGAAGGCGAAGGTGAAGGCAAAGGGGAGCCAGAACACTCACTGTCACTGCAGACCCTCCTAAAAAACAGACAATGAACAGACAATGAACAATCAGCCAACAGAACACTAATGCATCCAAGTTGAGAGATAGTCTCCCAAGTGTAAAGTGACAGGGTAGAGCAAAGTAAGGTGCATAGCTTTGCCCAGGCTAAGTGTAATGAAGGCAACTACATGCTGTTGTAAGAACATTGCTGTAGAAAGAACCTATCAGATGATACTAGTCACAGTAGTATTCTACCAGAAATCCTTTTCTCCAGTACCACCTGACTGCTATTTTATATACACACCCAACTTCATATTTCCTACAGAAACAATTTTTATCCACCCATGTGATTCTCATTTTGTACACTGTTAGCTAACATCTCAGTATTTAATTTCCTTTCCTGTTATGCAGGCATTAGATAAATCAGAATACAAGGATATGAAACAAGAATAGTTTTTTGAACAGGGAACACAGGTTCACATTCTCCAAAACAAAAAGAACACCAGCCTAAGGGTACATATTGCCAGGGAATTGAAGTCTGGAGACGTACTGCCACAGTCCTGTTGATGTTGGAGCATATTAAAGCAGATGTTTCCTGTAATGTGTTATTGTCTTCCTACTATATTCCAGCAGTTACTTCAAGCAAACACATGCAACACTGGTTAAACATTTTGAGTGAATTCTCTTGTAATTCACTGCTCCATTTATTAATGCCATATTCCTAAGCAGCATTTAGAGTCCTTTGGATTATTGCTTCCTTCTTTTTAAGTTTAATAATGCCCTTTGAAAAGGTCTTAAGCAACACATCATGCACACAAGTGAAAAAGGAAAACATATTTTCTAAATCCTTAAATTATTGCGCATATTTGTTTTTCTTTGATAGAGCTAAAGAAAAGCTCCAGTTCAATTATTTAGGCTAAACTGTGGCCACACAATATGGACACACCATAAAAAAGAGGTGGTTTTCAGTTGCTGTCTGGCACAGACTTCAGGAAAGACCTCTATGACCTCAGAAGACAGTAGCCAAGTGGACAGGAATTGATCCAGTTCCCTCACAGGACAGCCACTCTCATTACCAACGTTCAGAAGCAGGTCAAAGCTCAGTGAACCTCCAAGGAAGGTGTCTATCATACTTCTAATGGTGTTCTAATCCATGTAGTCAGCCCACACACAACCACTCAGCGACCGACAAGGMGCTACAGAGAGCTTATGGGTCAGGATTAAAGGGAGAGCAGTGACAGGAAACATTACAGTGAGGGTCTGCCACAGGCCACCTGATCAGCAGACCAAATGGATAAAGCCCTCTACAAACAGATAGGAGCAGCTTCACATTCACAAGCCCTGGTGCTCAYAGGGTCTTTCAGCCACCCTGGTATCTGCTGGAAGGAAAAAACACAGCAGGGCACATGCAACCCAGGAAGTTCCTGGAGTGCATGCATGAAAATTTTTTCTCCAAGTGACAGAAGACTTAACAAGGAGACATCCTAAGCTGAACCTTGATCTCACCACAAGGAGGGGCTGGTGTAGAATGTCCAGTGACCATGAAATGGTGGAATGAAAGATCCTCAGGGCTGTGAGGAGACCACACAGCAAGCTCACCACCCTGGACTTCAGGACATCAGGCTTTGGTCTCTTCAAGGATCTGCCCCATAGAATGTTATGGGACAAAGCCCAGGAGGAAAGAAGGGCCCAAGAAAGCTGGGTGACACTCAAGAATCACCTCCTACAAGCTTGACAGAGATGCTTTCTAATGAATAGGAGGTAATGCAAAAACACCAGGAAGCCTGTGTGAATTAACAAGTTGTTCATGGGCAAACTTAAACACAARAAGAAAGACTAGAGAAKGTAGAAASAGGGRCAGGTAGCCTGTGAGGAATACAGATGAATTGTCCAAGTAGCTGGGAAAGGCTAGGAAAGCTAAAKCCCTAAGAGAATTAGATCTGGCCAGCGATGTCAAAAGCAACAAGAATAGTTTCTATAGATACACTGGTGATAAAAGGAAAACTAGGAAAAATGTGGACTCTCTCCAGAAAGAAACAGGGGACCTGGTTACTAATGACATGAAGAAGGCTGAGGAACTCAGGGCAGTTTTGCCTCAGTCTTTACCACCCACACTACCTGAGTTGCACAGGTTGCACTAGTGGAAGTAGTATCTCAGCCCACGGCAGGGGCTTTGGAACCACATGATCTATGTGAAAACTGCATGATATACACTAAACTACATGACAACACGTAACTCCTAAGTTCAAGAAAACAAGG
>CADDXX010000091.1:977494-1011409 GCA_902810485.1 Alauda arvensis | reverse complement strand
AAAAAAAAAGTAAAAACTAAATAGATCCAGTGTCCTGGATACAGACTGAAAACTTCATAACAATAAATATTTGTAAGAATGGAAGGGAAAATACTTACATCTTTCCATCATTATCAGTTGCTCAGTTTTATTTAATAATCAGGCTTAGCTCCACAAAACTAAATAAGGCAGTAATCACCATGAGACGATCTTTGTGCCAGAAGGCCAAGTAAACATCGCAAAGAACATAATTCAAACAGTCACAGTGTTATTGAAGGGGACTTGAGTTCATGCTTTCTGACATTCTTATCAAACTTCATGAAAAGAAGACAGACAAACATACTTAAACGTCACTGTTTCTTCAGTTCTGACAGAAGTGCAGATACRGTGTTTATATACAAAATGAACTCCACTTATATTGTATTTCAATGTAACGATAATGAGATTTTTGGATTGCTGAACAGAATAAACAAAACACATCAAACACTGACTTAACAGCATTTCCTTAAACTAGACTATCCACTCACAAGTAAGGAATATATCCCCAAAGACCCTGTCAATCATTAGAGCAAGCTACAAGCAAGTTTCAAAACTTCCTGAATAGGCAAACAGTAGATACAGCAACCAACCCTTCYACACAACCTACATTTCACTTTAAACTTACTTTTTCCTGATTTGACACATTTAAGGGGAGCAGCAGATCATTCTTGTTATAGTAAAGCTATGCAGCTAGATGAGCAYTGAGACACAACTGATTAAGCCAATGCTTTTCCAAACAGAATATATAAATGCAATAATAGGTAATCATCTTATCTTGATATTTACTGAAAATTTAGGCCTGGATGAAACATGTTCAAAATTCACCTGCTACTGCAAGATGCTCATACTTTATCAGTTTGAAGAGGGTTCTGATTTTTTGACTACTTGTTTAGTACTGAATTATTATTTTATCTTTTTTAAACTTCCATGACTTTCATAAAAAGAGCTGCCAGATTAGGCTGTAAACCATTATTTAYTTACAAAAACAACAAATTTTTTTTGAAAAATACAATCAAATATCTCAGCATGAGATTTACCAATTTACTTCTTCTCCAGACTGAATTAAACTCTTTTAATGCAAGTAAAGATGTGAAAAATTAGTCTAGGTAAAACCAAAACCTCATCAAAACCAGTTTAAAAAATAAAGCACATAAAGATTGGGAAAATTAGAAGAAAATTTTGATAAGAGCTTTTCAAAAGACTTCATAATTTTGGAATTGCTATATAATAAAAGATAGAGATAATTAATGTAATGACCAAGGTGATACAAATAAATATTTCATCTTACTTGTCTAGAGCTGTACTGGTAGGCATGCTTCTGCCAAATCCTCGGACACCCATCTGACAGAARTATGGAATGCAAGACAGATTGGCAGCAATTATAGCCAGTGAGTCTGATGCATTAACAAAGAATCCATTTTGGCCAAGGATCATGTAGCGGTCCTAGAGATGAAAAGAAAATAGCACCCTAAATTCCATTTATTGAGGACACTTAATTTCTTTTCCTAGATCCACTGGAGGTAGAGGAAAAAAGGACATGCTTTGGGTTACTCACATCCCTCTATGGGCAGAAAAATTTACTGGCATCATCCTGGCAGGTTTATAATCTCACTATCACATCATCACTCCCTCCTGCCTTGCAAATCAAGCCTGCAGATCAGTTTCTAGCTTCTGCCTCCTACATGTCACTTCAGTAGCTCTGTTTCTGCCAAGAGAATGCTTGTGTAGGAGAATCTTTCTGCCAATGACACGCACTGTTATGGGAACAGGAGACTGTTTTGTGTTTACTGAGAATAGAAAACAGCTTTTGTTCTTCAGAACCTTTTAATCTTTCTCCCACCTTGTCAGGGCAGAAAGCTCTTTTGTAATACATTGCTTTTATTATACTGATAATATGACATTAAAAAATTAAATTAAACAGAGATTCTGATTCAGTAATTTATTTAGCTACAAAATTCATGATGCTAACAGTAAAGGACTTAATTGTGTTACTGTTTACTGTGACAAGTCTGTATTATATATATGCTGTCTGTTCCTAACCAGGAAAAAAAGTGTTACACCCGCACAAGAGAAAACCACCCTGATATTTAAATAATTGTCATTCTGCCTTCAAATTCTGCTTGTTTTGCAGTCATCTGCAGAGAAAAATTAACAACATATGTGTCTGATTTATGGGTTGCAAATGTTACCATCTGTACCTGAAAGTAATACCACTTTCAGCTTCAATGGGTTACTGAAAAGCAAATAAATTATACTTACACGTCCCAAATCTGACCCCAGACAAAGCAACAACTAAGGTGGAATCTCAAGACAGAACTAAATACTTACTCCATCAGCATCAAAAGCAGCTCCAAATCCATACTCTCCACCTTTCATAGCCTCCAGCAAGGCAGTTGCATATGTTAAATTTGGATCAGGAATCTGTCCACCAAAATCCTCCAGAGGAATACAGTTGATGGCAGAATTTGCAGGAGCTCCCAATTCATCACACAAGATTCTTCTCACATAGGGTCCCATAACTGTGAAAACAGAAATCTGCCATGCAATCACAAAAGCGTATGCTTGACATTCTAGTTTTTCACAGCACTGTGGGCATTGCACACAAAACATACTTTCAGCACTTCTATACATCTGTCCTTGCAAGAAACTATTATTTCACAGAGGAGTATGTGATCATCCTCAAAGTAAATAATTAATCAGTACAAAAATAATTAATTCAACATGAAAATCGCAGTGGTGAAAACCACAGAGGCTTTTTTACCCATTATGAAATAAAGAAATAATCATACATGTAAAGGAGTTTTTCTCACTAGAATAAAAATAAAATGCAATTCTATGCATCTGAATAACACATAATAGCAAGGAAAGTAAACTATAGTTGAACACATACAGGAAATACACCTACCTTAAGATTCCAATTCATGTGAAAATTGCAATGGATATGTCCATCAAAGAATTTTACTACATTTTAGTTGCTATCATGCAGAGAAAAAAATTAAAATTTTCTTAAAACTAACTCCAAAATACTTCTTTATTTTGTTAAAGATATGACCAACTAAAACCCCATGCTATTACAAACTATAATTATCACATGTATTTGGTGACTACCACCACCTGAGCACTCTGCATCCCTAATGCAGATGTGAACAGGTCACTCAGAGGTAAAAAATGCATGAATGACTGCTCTCTCTTTCCCCTACCTTACTCCCAAATCTTGCTAATTGGAGCAGCTGCAACCCAAGGTAAAACTGTGTGAGAGAAACTTCTTTCCATGAAAATGTAGATGCTAACTCTGTGAAATATACCATGATTCAGGTTCATATCTGAAGCGGACTCCTGTCAATTTTTTTTTTTTTTGGACAGTGTTAAACTACCAGCATGTACAGGCATAAAAACATATTTCACTTGAATACACTTAATCTACATGTACTTTAAATTATAGATATCCATCTCTCCACCAGAAGGCATGGTCATAAAGCCAATTCTACCTTGCAAATACAGTAAATAAACTAAGTCCTTTAAAATGCTTGTGATGCATCAGTTTTTCTAACCCTAAGACAGACTATGCATTTTTTTGACAACATGTAAAAATTCTTAACAGTCAGTAACAGACCTGAACAGGAAAGCTCCTAGGCATTTTAGCAATATTCTCTCCAGTATTGTACATGACAAGAGGTAGTGCCTTCCCCTGCATTGCTGCATCTGGAGCAAGGACACCATCTGCCCTTTTGACACAGCCTGAGAAAACTGGGTGTTCACACTGCTTGGATGCAGACTGTAATCCCTGGCCACCATGAACTGTGTGCTCACAGTGACTGTGAACTAACTCACTATGTTATTTTGAACAGCAATTATCACACTGTACTATGTAAAATGCTTTACAGACGTTCTCTAAGCCCATCCAGTTCCTTTTATGGGTCTGTTTTTGTAATCCCAATTAAGAATGAAATCTGGTTTGCTTGATGTAATCTGTTTTCCATAAGATAGTGTTGAACAGTCTTACTTACACTCCTATCCTTCAGCTCATTATCTGCAGAAATCCATTTTGTTATATTCATAATGTAGCCTAAAATAGATCTTATCCTGACCTGTGTTTCCCCAAGYGAAGCAGCGTATATTTTTTTTAATATCAGCCCACCATTGATCCCCTTGCTGTCTTCTGCAACACTTTCAATTTGTCCACAGTATTTGGAAATTTGTTCACTTATAACATTAGTAAGAGAGAAGTCTCAGTTAACTATTTAATTTATTTATTCAGACTTAATTAGTTTTATACCATTTATAATTTCCTCTTAGTAGAAACTGCCTTGTAACCTCCGCCGTCACTGGACATGGCAACACACTTCATCACCCTGTCACGGCAAGATTACCTCATCCTGCTTGCTTCCAAATGCAGAAAGAAAACTTTTCTTGGACACATATGTCTTCACTTATTTATCAAGTAAGATAAACGTCTTTGGCTGGTAAGAAATCTAACCCGTTGCTGAGATTGCCTTTGTTGGTTTAAATCCTTTCTTACTACCCTTAACTTCTATTACATAAAAGTCCAACGTTTATATGCTGTATTGTTATTGGGAAACCATTGCGGTGTACAACTTCTATTGGGAAGTTATTTCAGTGTACATACAATTCTGTCCCAATGGCACTTAGGTTCATACCTCCATTCATGGCATCAATCCTTATTTTAATCTGATTGGGTCCAGTCAGCAAATTTCTGATGGCACTGAAGTCAAAAATACTTCGAAGGAGATTGAGGTAGATTTCCACAGAATCCACAATTTCCACTGGAAAAATCACACAAAAAAGAAGTGACTACAGTTCACCCAAGTGAAGTTATTTCTTTCAGCTCTCTTCCACCCAACTGAACTAACATCAGAGCACACAACCCCTGTATGACACGGCTTTGTTTGAAGTCTGTAGAGGAAAAGTCTAAGGCTCCTGATGCCTTCAGTGTGGCTACTATCAAGCTTTAAGCCTTGAAAAGATCAAGTTTTGTCTGCAAAAGACCGCAGAGACAATATAAGTTGACAGCTCCTATTTCACCGAAGACATTAAATGAGTCTACATTACATCAAAGTAAACTCTATAGATCATTCACTAAACCAGTGATAAACTCTGCAAGCTAAATAGGTTTATTCTCAGAGGAAAAAAATGTTCATGACAAGTTGACACCAGAGGTTCTATTCTTCTATCTGACAGCAGTATCTGTCTGCATCATTCCTTCAAGAGAGGCATACAACCTATTCTTCTAAATTCTGGCAACAGGAATACCTGTAGAAGGACATCTACAGCAATGTAGATGGACAACAAACTATACTTTTGCATTGCAGATCTCATTGATTTAGGAAAGTTAAGCTCAGATAAAACATCTGKTTTTTTGCTGAGGTCTTGATAACTTGAAATTTAAATTCATAAAAGCAGAGCACTACAATTTTTCTAGTTGTTTTGGATGTAAAACATTAAACAAAAATGAATTAATGAAAATAAGTCTGTCATAATAAAAGCAGTAACCAAACAACTGTCAAAAGCCATGTTTCTCAGTCATCTTGGAATAAATTACTTTTCCTGGTTAAATTAAAAAGCATATGTTACACAAATGTCTTTTTGTCTGGTTAAATTAATATCTTGAAATATCTTACTTGTAAGTTAAATTATTGCTTAGAAGCTCATCCAATTTTGCTCAGAAACACTGACCTCACACTAATGCTCTTCTTTAGAGTAACATGAAAATGACACAGACATTTTTTGAGCCTGAGAAAAACACTTAGAATAGATTGTGACAATATGCTTCAAGAAACAAAAAAAAAAGGTTCTCAAGGCTGAAAAACGATCCATAAAACCTAGTAGAAAAAGAGTTGATTTTCTGGTATGTGCTAAAAGTTTTAAACACTCACTAAGATTATATTATTTCGGATCTTCTATGCCCTGCTCCTAACAGCATTTTAGTCAGCCCTGAGCTTTACACATAAGAACAAATGTGGCAACTCTGGTGAAGCTGCTCACCCAAGTGAATTTAAAGCACATGAAGGACTAAAGTCTAAAAATTACTTTAACTCCTGCCAAACCCAACCTCAGTTGTTCCAATACCTCTGTAGCCTTGATTCACAGGAGTTATCTCATATAACTGAAGAAAAATCAGAAGTTTCAAATACATCAGATAATTATTTTCATTCTTTCTGCACCTTCAATCTGCATTCAAACCTACATAAACTGCATTTATTCATGCACTTATAAGCCAATTACATTGCTTCAGTAGGGTTCCCTGATAGCTCTACAGTCACAGGTTCTTGGAAGATGTGATTGGGAAATAATTTATTTTTTTTAAACATACAGAAAATCTGCACCTATTTATGCACTTTTATAAATATTTGGGGAGAAGACTGTCTAGTTATCATTTAAAAAATACTATTTGGAGGGATTAAACAGTTTAAAAATGAAAATTTAATACTGTAGCAATTCTATGATTCCAGAGTGGTGCTGGAGTTGAATACTCTTTGCATTTTGTTTGCCTAAAAGAGCCAAACATGTTCTTTGCAATAAAATAAAATACCCCAGCAAAATCAAAATGTAAGGACTCTTTTTAATGAAAAATTTTATTTTTCAAAATGTAAATTGTCTCAAAATGTGAACTTTGGGTGGAAAACCAAATGGCTTTAATTCTAGGGCATCAAGAATGCGGAAAAGTTTTTGAGGCTATATAGAGTTTTAGAGTATTTTAAATATACACAACATTTGAAATACATGTCAGGATCCCTAACTTGTTTTTGACTGCCTCAAGAAAACAGCTTGTTAGGTAATTTTAAATTAATTGTAAGCATAAAAGTATTCGCTACGCCTAAAATTAAACATGTGCTTAAGCAATCCCCTTACATTTGGAGTCACTGGATGTACAAATCCCACAGCAATTTTCAGAAAGTGTGAGCAAGAATGAATAAACTGAGAGTCTCACTTACTCTTTTGTCAACTAGACTTCAATAAGCAAACCATTCCTAGACCAAAAAGGTTTGTGTTTGGTGTTTAACTACTAGCAAGCATAAATTTGGCAAAGATACTTGGCTGAAAGATGAGGCCTGATGCACTTAGAAGTCTGTAACCCAGATTCCTGAAATACAAAACAAACACAACACTTACCTATAAATGCACACAGCATCGGACACAAGCAAAAGGAGTTGGAAACAATGGTGCAGTTAGAAGACTATGACCTAACTGCTATCATAGAAACACAGTGGGATGAATTACATGACTGGAGCACTGCAGTTGAGGGCTACAAACTTTTCAGAAGAGACGCGTCTTTTCAGACAGACAGGAAGAGTGGGGTGTTGTGCTCAATGTTAAGGAAAGGTCAGATTGTGAAGAGCTGCCTCTGATAAACAGCCACAAACAGACTGAGATCCTGTAGTTGAAAATCAAGAAGCAGATCAACACAGGACTCTTTGTGGCTGGGGGTCTACTATAGGCCACCTGACATGGGGAGTCTCTTGATGAGACCTTTTGCTTTATTATAAAAATCCCCAAACCCTACCTCCATTGGCAGGGTTTGGGGATCCCCAAACTCCACTGCAATCTCTCCTCCCAGGCTTCCTGGGACTGTAGCTAGCTGTTACCATAATTCCAGCAGCTGCTTTGGTCTTTCAGATGATGTATGACGGACCAATGTCATCTACCTAGTCTTTGTTAAGGTCTTTGACACTGTACCACATGGCATCTTATCTTCGAGTTGGAGAGACATGGATTTGATGGATGTACTATGAATGTGAATAAGGAATTTGCTGGATGGACACAGCCAGGGTGTTGTGGTCAAYGACTCTGTGTTCAGGTGGAGGCCAGTCATGAGTGGGTCCCCTCAGGGCTTTGTCTTGGGACCAGTCAGTACCCCTTATCATCTTCACCAATGACACCAACAGTGACATTGAGTGTTCCCTCAGCAGGTTTGCGGATGACACAAAGCTGAGCAGTGAAGCTGAAACAGCAGAAGGAAGGGATGCCATCCAGAGGGATCTGGACAAGCTTGAGAAGTGGATCTGTGAGAATCTCATGAGGTTCAACAAGTCCAAGCACAAAGTGCTGCACCTAGGTCAGGGCAGTTCCAGACACAGGTACAAACTGGGAGAAGAACTCATCTGAGAGCAGCCCTGCAGAGAAGGACTTGGGGGTTCTTGGGAATGAAAAGCTGGACATGACCCACAGATCAGAAAGCCAGTTGTGTCCTGGACTGCATCCAAAGCAGGGTGGGCAGCAGGGTGAGGGAGAGGATTCTGCCCCTCTGTTCCACTCTGGCGAGATCCCACCTGCAATGCTGCATCCAGCTCTAGGGTTCTCCTGCAATCAGAGGGATGGAGAACCTCTCCTATGAGGACAGGCTGAGAGATCTGGTATTGTTCAGTATAGAGAAGGCTCAGAAGACACCTTATATCTGCCTTCCAGTACCTAAAAAGGAGCTTATACAAAGAATTTCAAAACAGGCAAATAGTGTTATGCCAAGGGGGAAGGGTTTTAAACTAAAGGAAAAGAGATTTAGATTACATTTTATGAAAAAATTCTTTACTGCGAGGGTGGTGAGGTACTCAAACAGGTTACCCAGAGAAGCTGTGGATGTCCTATCCCTGGAAGTGTTCAAAGCCAGGCTGGATGGAACTCTGAGCAACCTGGTGTAATGAAAGGTCTCCCTGCCCATGACAGCAGGGTTGGAACAAGATGATCTTGAAGGTACTTTCCACCACAAACCATGCTATGACTCTATACTGCCTTGTATTTTGATAACTTTTAGTAAGGCATCTTGAAGAACAGAAGGTCTGCTTGTATAATTACCCGTTACAATTCCACTGTGATACTAATATTTAGACTCAAAGGATTTAGCATGAGTAAAAGCACACACTGATACCTCGGAAAGGTTTGAATTTGTTCTCCAGATCAAATTCTTGTCTTCCTAGGCGTGACAAATCAACTCTGAGATCAGGACAAATTGCATATTCCTCCAAGGTTTTGCTGATTTGATAGATTTTTTCTGAAACTATGTCTGGAGCAGGTCCTATAACAGAAAATGGTGAGTCATATCTTTTAAATGAAGATTTCCTGTTTTAAAAATGAGTGCTATAGCAAACATTTTTCTGAATATATTTGAGTTACTATGGAATAAATACAAACGAAGTACTGTGGTAAATAACGTCTGTTCTTTCACAAGAACACAGGTTTAAAAAAGTTTTCAAAAAAATAAAACATGGAAATACACTGCATTACTCACAACATTTTGATTCACATAGAGTATATAAATCAATTATTATCCAGGGGCAGGAAAGATGAGGTAACCACAGTCATATATGTTTGGGGTTATTTGTCAAAGACTGACTTTTTTCACTCTGCATGGAATCTCAACATAGCTATTAAAGGAAAGCCTGTTCTTCAGCAGCAGGTTCTGGTGTTTCATAGGACTTCCTGCAAATGCACCTGTGAAGATCAGATGGCTTCACATTATTTCATTAGAAAAAAAACCCATTTTAAGTAATCTTACCAGTTTGACAGTGGTGTTGCATTGCAGTTTTCCTCCACTACCTGAATGAAATATATCTTTATTCAAAATGCCCTAATTGCTCAACAATTCGCAATTACAACCTGGATTGGTTATGTCATTCAAAAACAGAAAACACATCTTACCTGTGTGTTACTTTCATTGTTAAAGCCTGAAAATGGCTTTATTTTCAATGATTTACTGTCAACTAAATTAAAGTTGCAGGCTTGATGTGAAAATTACTAGATGAACTATGCCATATGCAGTGCAAAGGTTGAGTCCAAGTTGCAACTGACTGTGAATTGCAGCAAGTGCTTTTTGGCTTATCTGACTCTGCACAGCTTACATTAAAGCTACATGTCTAGTCTAAAAATTATTTCTTTTATTCCCTCTGTTGTGTTCTCTCTCCTCACCCAAAATATCTTTGAAGGCTGTTTCAGTGTGAACTTTCCATTCCTCTAGCAGTGCTGCTATATGCAGTGCATTGCCACAGCAATTAATGTCTTCCATCTCAGATGCAGTGTACCAGATGCTCTAAACCAATACAATAAAAACCAGCCACTTAACTCTTCATTTCGCTTACAAAATGACTTCTTACTCATGTAATCCAAACCCATCCAAAGGGTGAGGACACCATTAGCTACAGATCTTCCTTGATAGATGGATGTATTTTCTACTGATACTCCAGCTGCAGAGATCCCACAGAGTCACTCTACCTTCTCTTCTACAGCTACAGAAACAAGCCACTTCTGCTTGACCTGAATCTGCAAAATACACTAAACAAGAATACAGAGCAACAATAACCTTCCCTAGGAGCTTGTTGCTGTGCCTGAACACTGTCTTAGTTCAAATACCTTGCCTAATACTTAATCCTCATTTTCTCAGCTGGAACTTAAACCRACTACTTTTCATTACGGCCCTGCTGATTAACATAAATAATTAAACCCTGTGATCTGTGTTTGAGGACTGTTTCATATATAAAGCTTAACAGCCTTTTTGAATTCTCTTTAAAAAGGCAAAGCACACTAGAAAGACTGCACCATCGTTATCCATTTATCAAGCAGATTTCAGATGTATGTGGTGTTTTAAAGTTTATAGAGTGCTAATGCATCTAATGGTTTGGCTCTGGTATATGTGTGCTGTGACCCTGGTTTTCTTACTGGCTGACCTGCCAAGTCCCTTTAATTTTCTGGGACTCAAGCCTATTCTGTTTATAATATCACATTCATTTAGCCATGCACATTTTTCAATTACACAAGAGAAAAGGGAGAAACCACCCCCATTTCAAGTTCTCCCACTTTCAAAATGGTGAACGAAACATTTTATAGGCAATTTCACTTCATTTTTTTCAGATGGAAAGCACTCTACATGTGTGAGGTATACAAGGTGTCAGCAAACATCACATAACATTATATGAGTGTACACAGATCTACTATGTAAAACATACAGAACCTGTAACATAACACATATAATGTGTTAGTTGCCAATTTTGGAAAACAAGACTTTAGCTATATACAAAAATTCCCTTATTCAGTGGTGGAATTGCAGTGGTAAAATGGTACAACTCTCTACCTGGATAATACCAGTTACTTCCTGGGTAAACATAAGTGCTTTCTTCCACACAAGACAATGAGTTATACTGCTTACAGTACTCTTGCAATTACATGCTTCAAGGTACATGTCAAGACAAGCAACACTGAAATATGAGGAAAACAGAGCTCCCTCATAGGCATCTTTATAAAAGATTTATGCCTATAAACTGTTACAGTGATCTGGATGGCTACACATAGTTACAGACAGCTAGTTATCCTCATAAGCCATTTCCAGCATATCAAGATGCAATGTTGCAGTGTCTTTTTAAAAAAACCGTACCTCCATTGGCAACTTCAAACTTGACTCCAAATTCTCCTCCAGGTCCCCCAGGACTGTGGCTAGCTGTTAGAATAATTCCACCAGCAGCTTTGATCTTTCGGATGATACATGAAACAGCAGGAGTGGATAAGATCCCGTTCTGCCCAATAACCAATCTGCCGATCTACATGAAAAAAACAAGCCAAAGTACTCTGAATAGTACTAAATTTTTGAAAATTAGTATACAAGAACACACACAATAGGCATATGTGTACAAGATAGAAATGGTAAAGTCTTGGTATGGATCACATTCTYTTGCAGAGAGATATACATGCATGAGTTGCTTGCATGCTAACTTGGAGCACTGAAAATAACCACTGTAACCTGGCACATTTAACCCCAGTGGCCTGGATGTGACAGTAAAGCAAGAGCTCAGCAATTACAGGGATTTGCAAAGTTCCCAAGCATAACACCAGGCTATCATCCTGCTACCAAAAATTGACAGGTTACCACTAATCAGCAAATCCTCTCAGATATTAGTATAGTTTAGGGTTGACTCCATCAACTCTTGGTTGATGCATTTTCAGGRCTGGGTCTTTAATAGAAAGAGAACAGAAAGAGAATTGCCTTTTATAGAGCAGCCTTTCAGTGTAATCACAAGTATCACTCCACATTTGGGCCTGCAGCCTCCCATAGTTCCACTTCTATTGCCAAGAAAGCCTTGGATGTCCTGCCCCATGGAAAGCACTGCTCCTCCTTCAGCTATCAGTGACTCCTTGGCTATTCCAAACGAACAGGGTGTGTTTCCCAGGGCACAGCTGAGCAGGGGAAGTTCCCACCATTCTTAAAATAAAAACCTTTCAGGCGATGTTATTAAACACTGACTCAATGTGCTTGGTATTATGTACAGTTCCACTGCAAGGTTCCAATTTCAAAACCATGCCTTCATCCCCTACGCAGAYACTACAGTTYCARCTTAACATAAATAATCTAGGAGCCAACAAGAAACGTATTTACAAAGAAATACAGGAGAGTTCCCATTTCTGGGGAACGCAAAAGGAAAACGCAAAAAAACAAGAGGAGAAGGGGAGATAAAGTGTTACAGATGAGAACTGAGGCAGCTGCATATGGAGCTTAAAAGGATATTGTCAAAGTCTGGAATTTCTTAATAAACATCAATATTTAAAAAAAAATCAAATAAATCCCTATCACCACCACCACTACTGAGAAGTAGTTTGGGAAGGGTAGTTAGGGGAGTCAGAGGGAAAGGGAKAACACTGAATCCCTCCCACTCCCCATCTGAAAACAGACTGGGAATTCAACTTCGGATTTCATTGTCTAGTTTGAAGGAGATTTGATAGCATCACAGTCTGTATGGTAAAGCAACAGCACAGAAGGTGTCACTACCAAACTCCTGTCTATAAAGAGCTGCTCCTTCATAYATAGATGACCACCTTCTAGGCATTCACAAGAGGACCTTAATGGTTAGTTAGAAGTGTGGATCCAAGTAATTTCAGAAGAACAAATGATTAGGAGATATTTAACCTGGTTTTGTGAACTATTTTAATTTTAAAAATTAAGATTACAAAGAAATTATAAACTTCTAACATAAGTTATTTTTTTTGTAATTCTCACCAATCACAAACTATGTCTAGCCATTTCTCTTTCACTAAGGATCACAGGATCTGCTTTTGAATTTTAAAAAACGTGCAGAAAATGCACTCTTCTATCTGACATTTCTACCTCAAGCTCTGATGACAGAATGATTGTCTACCTGCTTCTCTTTTCTGAAGCCTATGGAATGTTGCTAGAAAACAAAAGAGCTAATAAGTTAAGAAACAAAACAAAAAAATGTCGTGGAAAGAAAAATATTATTTTAAAAGCCTTGAAATAGTTTGTTTTGAATATTGTCACTCCCTTTTTTTAAACTATGAAGCATAGAGAAAGCTAGAACAATGACTCAATCTTCCAAATACAGCTGTCAGAAATGGYTGCCAGCTCTTAAAACAGTATTGTGTATGGGTAAACAAAATTAATATGACAGCAACAGCATTCTACAAAACACTTKAAAACAACCACTCTGAATCTATCTGGAGGTACTCAAGTATCAATGTATTTTCACTTGTATACAGGCTTATCACAATCATGTTCTCAGTATTTCCAAATCTAAAGTAGCGAGTTTTAAGGCTTTGTCTTCATGCACAACACTGTACTTTTAAAACTTAGTAGAATACTTAAATTATTCAGAATGCACAAATTCCTAGGACTATCTCTTCACCATATTTCATTTCTTCCCATTCAGCAGACGTTGCATAAACCAGTTTTCCCATTTTTCTAGATGTCAAATATTAATACAAATATGAGCAATTTGCCTTAAGCACCTGTCATGAGGCTAGTATTTCTACACTACTCTGAAATATCATTTATTATACTAATTTCTGTATTATAGAAATATTGCAATATTTAGTATTCTAAATTAAGGATCCTACAAATCAAATTACATAACAGCACTACAGTATTTTATTTGCAGAGACTACTATAAAGTTTCACCTTATAGTAAGGTCATCAGTGTTTCTACRAAACTCCCTGAGGATAGTGCAAACCTTAGAGGTGTAAATGTGCTAACCTTCTTCTTTTGCTTTTTTTATTTTGGTGGCAGGAGTGCACAAGGTTGTCTTCTCTTCATTCAGAATCTCTTCATTTTGAATCAAATGCTAAACTAGCATTTAATTATTTCCTTAATTAATTTAATTAATATCTGTTTTTTACAGGCTTCTCACAATCTGAGCTAAAACAATAACCAAACTGTACCCACRTACTGACTCACAATTAAAAGTTCCAGTAAATAGCCTTCTGAAAATCTTGGACAATTTCACAGCATGGAAAGATTATCTCTGGAATTCAAAAACTTGCATGGCCACAAGATCACAGGCATGTAACATCTCTTCTAATACTGTCCCTATGCCACATTCTATTTTGCCACTGTACTTGTAGTAACAACAGCAGAAACAAAGATCCTCAGCAAACAGTTACAGCTGAAAGAATGAAGTACCCTAACAAGTACTTTACAAGAACACTTTTATGCAATATTACTGCTTGCAGCTGTGCCTTTTCAGACTATTCAGCTGATTACCATGGAGTTACTTAATGCTTTTTTTAATTATTTTTCCCAGTAATCTCTCATATGCCTCAGTCAATTATACTTGAAAGAACGTGAAGCTATGTCTTTCTGTATTTTACTGTAGTATCCTAAAGATGACTGAACACCACACTCAGTGTAGAAGCAAATAATACCACACAGACCCAGGGAGGGAGGGAAGATTTGCATGAAAKGCCATGGAAAATAAAACCATTATGGTATTACATAGAAGACAACCAGAAAACTCAACTCTCTGCCATCTCAAACTTCTACAGTATTACTAGCAATACGCTGCAGTCTCTCTAGCATGTTGTCATGACTTTCCATTTTCAGTGTAAGATCACTGCCTTCTGATCTGCCACCGAGACCCAGAAAGAACAGCTTCTCATTTACACGTATCCTAAACTTCCCAGCAAAAATGAGACACCCCATCCAGCTGGTCGATCTAATGGAATATTTGCATCTAATTCATAGAGGAATCGTATTGCAACTGCTGGAGCCTTCTACCTCAGTTCTTCCGAATGTTAGGGCTGACAGACACTACTTACTGGCACGACAATAGTGGAAAGGGGTGCAAAGGGAAATAGACCCTCAAATACTCTCCTACCACTCCACTTTGTCAAACTGCTTGTTGCAACCCAGAATGGTACAGGACCTCTGTCTGGCCTTCCCCACGCTCCCCCACCTTCCCATGACATGCAGTCCCTTACCCAGCTGCGTTAGCTACCATCCCAGCTGAGTGCCCCACGGCAGGGTAACCCTGGCTGGCCACCCTGGGCTCTGAACAGAGGGAGCTGGTGGGTGGAGCATGTGCTGCTTGCAGCTGCAGAGCACGGGCCAGCTGCAGCTGCTGCCACCACGGGAAGGCTGTGCAGGCTGCAGCCATGGTGCATGTACCTGCAGCCCTGAGCTGCAGAGCCCGAGCCAGCAGCACCGAGAATGAGTGGAAGGCAGGCCAAGCATTGGCAGGGGACTGCCAGGGGACTCTCATTCCTGGCTGGTGCAGGGGACCTCATCTCATTCCTTGTACTGGAGCCTATGCCAACCGTGCTAGGCTGTTAGCACAGGGGGAATGCAGGATGAGTCACCAGGTTAGAACAAGAGGAACCTAGCAACTGTAAAGGGCAATCCTTTTACAGATGATAATAGAAAATCACTTTTATTTCTGTACTCAGCCAGCACAACCAGCCATGACTCTCGGTATGTATCTTCCAGGAAGGAGATTAAAATTCAGTTTATCAGCACTGCTGGCACTCAGGGCAGCTGAACATTTTCAATGCAACTTTCAAGCCTTCCCCACGTTTCATCTGATCCAGCCTTCATCTTTCYCTGTGATACCAGCTACATGCTTTCTCATGGTATTATTCCCATCCAAAGGGACACATCTTCGTTCTCATGAGTCCTCTCTTCCTCTTCCCCTATTTATATAGCACAGCACTAAACAATGCTGTCAAGGAGATTTAGGTATTTCCCAGCAGGTGTATCTCAACAGCCAAAAAATCAAATATTCAAATAGTATTAACTAAGTAAACATGAAACTTAKGCATCTACATTGTGCTTGAGAGAAACAGAGGTGAGGGTGAGCAGGGTGAAGATGTTAGAGAGGGAACAGAGCATTAGAACATGGAAATGGGAAGCCCTTTCAATAGCTGCCTACCAGCTCAAGCTGCTGAATTTCTGAGGACTGTGTCATTAACAAGATAATCATATGTGAGTTTGTGAGAATTGCAAACAGAAAAGTTCGGGGTTTGACTTCAGAAAGCGCTAGGGAGAAACTGTGTTTCTAAGAAACTTGCAGCAACTTAAGAAGGGGGTAAGCATTATTACAGCAAAGTGTCAGAACCCTCTCAAACTGGAAATCTCCTGTGGTCAGAAAAATATTCCAGGCAAGATGGGGAATGTGACAGAATTACTACGAGGGAGGCAGGCTGAAAGGAAAAATTAGTCAGCATAACTTGGYTGAGAAGCCCCTGCCCCTCTAAACCCTAAATTTCTTCAGCACCTCAGTTCCTGTGGTCACTCTGCACTGTAACTCATTCTTGTGGCTCCTACCAGCAAGCAAGGACCTCAGCCTCTGCAGGGCAGTTCTTGCTGCTGGATTCTTGCTTTAGCTGTTGTGGCACTTTATCCCCCCTGCTCAACAGGTACAATTCCACCAGTGAGACTATCTCCACTGAGCTACAAAGGCAATGGGGATAGGGAGCAGCACTCCTCCATGTCCTTCCCACCTTCCTTGCAACTCCCCACACACCAGCCCACTTCCTCTGCCCTACACTCACTCYCTGCATGCTCCGTTCCCTGCTACTGCAGACGGGACCACTGTGCTAGTCTCGCCACTCTCCACACTTTAACCAGCGTCCTCCACACAGCCCTCCCACACCTTGGGCCACATAAACCCTGGCCTCTACCAAGTCCCTATATGAACACTGATTTTGCACTAGGCAATCAGCATGTAACACAGYCTCTGAAATCTCAGGCTTTGCTCAGCATCTGCTTGATATTATCAGCATGTTGAGAACATGCTTTAGAAGTAAATTTAAAATACTCATTATTCATGCAAGACTGGTTGGTCTTGTACRTGACAACAAATCAGCAGGGGAAATTCGAACACATATGGAGATTCATTTCAAAATTGAAAGATCTTTTGAAAGGACTGCCTTTAAAGTACCAAGCTTTTGAAAAAAAATCCCCATTAAAAAACAACCCTATAAAATTATATCACTCCTTTTGCCAAATCTAGAGGATCAGTCTAGGCATCCCAACAAGAGATATCAGTTTCAACTCTGCTTTGGAATAGGAACTTCAAGCCTGAATTATCTGGTGTTTCCAGCTTTCTGTACATGCATAGCCACACATGAATGCACGTGTATCTAGCAGAAGACATAAGTTTTCTTCCTGAGTTCTTTCCTACTTTCAAAACTGCACAAGAAAAAATTGTATCCCATCTGACCAGAGGTTTCTGCCAGAGCYGTCTTTCTGCATTTTGTAATTTGTTAGCAAGTGATCAATAGAAAATAATTACTATTTTCCCTAAGGCGTGGGTAAAATGCTGAATTCCTCTTCCATCAACAGTACCATTTTCCYTGAATTATTTTTAAAATATCCTGAGCAGGACATGCTTGTATCAACCTTTGTTTCCCGCGTACTTGTTTTTAACTCTGCTACATTTTCTCCTGCAGAGCGAGCCCAATGTTTCAGCTCCCATCTAAAATAAGGTGTGAAACAGCACGGCACGGCCGGCAGTGTGCAGAGGTTGCCRCCATCCCCGCCGTCACACCCCGACAGAGCCACGGGCCCAGCGGCACAGCGCGGGGACGCACGGACGGGCACGTGTGGGGCTGGCTCGGGCACCTGAGGCGCACARCGCCGAAACACAGCCACGGCGGGCTGCTCCGGGCTTCCCCCGTGCCCCTGTGCCTTCGGCAGGTGACAGCATTGCAGGGCTCTGYCCCGTGCTTCCCGCCGGCAGCGACRGGCAGCGGGGCCGCCGAGGGGCGGCGGGAAGGCTGAGGGCACGGCGGGRRGGCTGAGGGCACGGCGGGRRGGCTGAGGGCACGGCTTACCCCGTTGGCCGCGGCCATCTGAACGACGATCTCGATGGCCGTCTTGCTGAAGTACCTGCCGTCGCTGCCCACCACCATGGTGCAGCCCTGCCGGTCGCGGAGGTCGACGGAGGAGAGGAGGCTCTGCACGAAGTTGGGCAGGTAGTTGCGCTGGCCCTCGAAGAGCGCCGTGGGCCGCCGCAGGCCCCCTCCGCCCGTCGGGCGCTGGTCCTCGTAGGGCGTCGTCTGCACGGTGAGCACGGGGATGGGGGTCCGCTCCATGGCGGCTGCCGCCCGCCTGTGGCTCCGCTGGGCAGCGGCGGCCCCGGCGCARGCTGCCGAGCCGGCGGTGGGGAGCCCAGAGGCGTTCCCCGGGCGGGGCCGCGCTGGCTCGGCCCCCGGCGGCCCCCGGCCGTCGCCCGGCGTCGCGGGGGAGCCGGGGCGGGCGCGGGGTGCGCGCCGCCCCTTCCCCGCCCGCCCCGCCGGGGGCCCCGCCGGCGCCTCGCCGCCTCGCTGCCGTCAGCATGCGGCGGCCCGGGCCAAAAATAACCCTGGAAAGCGAAGCCGAGAGTCGCGGGCTCCTGCCAGGGATGTAACTGGAGGCAGCGAGGAGCGGGCGWGCCAGCGCTGCACACTTGCTCGAGGAGATCACGGTCTGTCAACGCCGGGGCCCCCGGGAGCCGGGCACCCTGGGCACGGCGGCAGCGCCCTCCGGCCGAGGGCAGCACCCACGCGTAGCGGAGAATCCCGGCTGGGGTGAGCCCGGCTGTGGTACTGTCCCAGGCAAGAAACAGGGGCGCAGGCAACTAAAGAACGAACAAAAAGAATCGAATTTTTTTTTCCCTCACTGTATTGCTCAAGAACAAGGTTTTTGTGTAGTAAGTAGACTTAAAGAGGAGCTTGCTTACTGGCCGTGCTGGTTTCTCTCCAAGCTCACTCTCTGTAAAGCCAACTGTGAAGGTGTCTTTCTGTATGATAAACTAAGGCGTTTCATACAGATGTATGGTAAAGCTTAGTTCATTGACATGGGTTTATTCTGCTTAAATGAAATGCAGAGGTGGTGGCACTAGCGACTGCGAAGATGCCTAGCATTTCCTAGTATAAAGGCTGTGTTTATAGTWTCCTGTGACTGTTAAACATCAGCTGAAATTTTCCATCCAAATGCTCTTTTCACACTGGGCCCACATAGCACTTTCTTGCCAGAACAACTCTCTGGGTAGGAGAGTTGGGAAAAATAATCATATAACCTTGATGTTATTCTTGTGCTTAGGGAATCCCTGGTTTAGACCTGCATCTGAGCAGGTTTTATATATTTTATTGGGCATTTTTCTCRTTTCTATGAAGGAGTCTGCTCATACACCACTCAGAAGCCCAGTGGAGTGTTATGGTTCAACAAACGTGTTAGCTGCAATGATAGGAGGTGGCCAGGCAAATATGGGGTAAAATGTTTTTGTGTYCTACAAAGGCTAAGAGTTCATTCAGGAGTTCATTCATTAGTTCATTCAGTAGTTCATTAAGAGTCAGTGAGAGTCATTTGCTGAATGACAGAGGAACTCAGTCATGGTTTTGAGCCCAATTTCTGCGGGCTTTTTAGTGGTTCATAGCAGATAGAGTGTGACAGTTTAACATAGACTTTTTACACATGCATTTCTTTGGCAGGGGCAGCTGCCACCACAGTTAAAACGCTCTCTACATGCTGTGGTAGGCAAGGCCCAACAGTTTAGTTTAAATAAAGTAATCTGTTTAAACTGATACAAGAATTCTAGCTCTGTTGGCAGAGTACCCTTATGGTGGGCCATGTACTGCAGCAGGAGGCCAGAGCACAAAAAAATAAGCTCATCCCTTTTGTTAGACCTCCTAGCCTAATGTCATTTGTCATGATTGTGGCTTCCTATCTGATTCAGAATGCATTTTAAAGCGTAAGAAAGGAAAATCTGCCCTGTGGAAACACCCAATTCTCATATCCCTAATATAAACAAAGCACAATTTAAATGAGGTAGCTGTATCTTAAATAATTTTGGGCACTGCCAGCAATGAAACCATGACATTGCATTAGTGTGCWTTAGTGAGAGCTTAAATAAAATCAGATAGCTGCTGCCTACCAGAGCAAGTACCCAACAAGGAAACAGCAATAAAAAAGAAAAGCATTTGAAAGAACAGATAAGATCCAAATAAAGTAAAAAACCCCACTTGACAAAAGTCAGAAGAAATGTGATAGTCTTTGAAATAAAGAATTGACTGCTTTTTTCATATGGATAGAGGAAATGTGTTGAGCATTTGGAAGAAAACACATCAATTTAAATCAWTTTTTAAAACTGCAAACACTGACATTATCAGAACGTATATTTTAAGAGGGACAATCAATGACAATTTTCCAGAATTGCTTGTCTCCACCCATGTAATTTATGTACAGTAATGAAAAAGTGTGTTTTACAGTCTTTTCAAGCACTGCCTTGACAAAGGCACTACAAGATGTGTAATGGGTTGTACTGAGCACTGTAAATTTTTTAGTTCAAACTCAAGCTCTGCTTCAGGTAAGTCCATCCAAAAGTTTATGTAACGCCTCTTTCATTATGGTTCTTGGATATGTATATGTATCTTTCCAAAACTGTCTTAAAGTCATGCTGTTTCAGGGCTACCTCAGGTTTTGTTATAAAAAACGAAATACCAGCCTTCACATGAGCAATGCAAAGGATGAGGAAATTAATGCAGAGAKCCTGAACATTTTAGTACAAAAGCTGAAGAAAAGGAACAATTTTTACTTTTTTTTAGTTCAGTTCTTCAGCTTTCGCTTCAACAGATTAGCATTATGTTGGCACATTTATCCACACTTATGGGTAAGTGCTTCAGATTCTGTTTTATAGCAACATAAGTCCCATAAGCAGTCCTGTTGTCAGCAGGTGCCATTTACAGGAGGTTTCTGTAAATGGCCAATACTGCAGTGCATTAACTGATCCCTGCTGTGTWTCTTCAACAAATTAGTAATTATCAATTTGGGATGATATTAAAAGTCTGGAATGTCTTCTTAGGACACATCAGCTAAATATATTCTTAGTATTACCAAACTGTGTTGTGAGTGAGTTTTTTAAAGGTTGTTAAAATAAAAACCAGCTTAATGGAGTGACAGGATACATGTTAAATTTGTTCTGTTTCCAACTAAAATAATTAGCTTTCTGAATGCCAATTTTAGAAAYTTGGTTTGACATATTCAATCTAGTTCAGGAACATTTTCACCCCGTATTTGGGTTCTTACTTGATTCTTAAAGCTTTTTAATTCCTGAGCCTTAAAATGTTTACCATAACTCATTTGTCTTGTGACAACATGGCAGTGTTAATTACCCTAAGAGCTATATTTTAGTGTTTGCCCATCTGTTTTTTTACCAGCATTGTACTGGTGCCTTTGTCCCACTAGGTCCAGTTTATTCATGCACTGAGCTGGGAATTGGGTTGTTGCCTGTGTGGACTTGAAGGAAAGAAGTCTGTCCCATTGCAACAGAAGCCCTTTATAGCCACACAGTTACTTCTAATTCAGCTGACCTGGTGACCTGAAGTGTCCCCTCTGCAAGATGGCAGAAAATACTAATGGATTCTCTTGAATAGGTAGATTATGGAAGGCCAGCCCAGTTCTGATTTGATGCCAAYGTACAGGAAATTGCCGTGGATGTGACGCTTCCTTTCTATTAAGGAAAAATATTTTGTCTTAGCTTCCAAATGTTGCAAGGGAATTGAACCAGTGCCGTTAACTAAGCAAATTTTGCCTTTAAGCTCACAATTCATCAGTAGTGTAATACCTGAGTTTTAGAAGGAAACATATTTTTACAGTTGTTTCATGCAATATGTGTTCCAGATAGAAATGTGGCTACTCAAAATTAATTCAGCCATCCCACACAGTGCCATGTTTTGAAGTTCAAATTCTCATCCTGCCACTGAGGTGGATACCCCAGTTTCTCTCATAGTGCTGTTATCATATGATAACAGAATGGCATGCACTTATTTTAAGTTGCTAACCTGAGCTATTGAAACAAAAAAGTTTTAAAAATAAAATGTCAGTTTCTTTAAACCACTCCAAAAATTGCGATTCAATGAATATATTGTTTTGCTAATAAGAACAAAACCACTTTAAACCCCAGTGCTTCCAAATGAGGCATTTTCTACTTTTTTCTTAAATTTGAAATGATTTTGTTTCAAAATGTAAATTAATTAGGAGTTAAAAGAAATAAAAAGAGAAATTAAAATTGAAAAAATTGTAGATATTTGGGCTGAATTTATCTGTCTTGTCTTTCAGTTCATAAATTAAAGTTTTTCTGTGTGAGCATTTCTCTCCTGTTAGAGATGGCAGAGAAAATGTATTCTTATAGGAATGTTAGTTCCCTTGTTGCAGAGTTTTATTGAGAAGTAGTATTTATGATCTCATGGACACCCATCAAATTCTTTTCTGGAAATTTTACTTAATCCCCCAGAAAGGCTACGGCTGCAAATCTGTAATTACTGTGAAACGGGGTGATTGTTTCAGGGAACATTTTCACACAAATTTACATGCAAATTGATTTACAAAGCCCAAACAGGAAGCAGATTTCTCGTAATTGATGACTGATTTACTGCTATGCCAGCAACTAATGATGTTGTGTAAGTCGGGTCTGACTTATAAAATTGCCTGTTACTATCCATCTAATCAGGAGAAACGGGAAGGAAGAAAAGGATTGAGAAAAGGAACAAGGACAATCATCAATCCTAACAGAGAAAATAACTCTTATGAAAGGGATATCCTCCAAAAGGATGCAGAAAGTTTATTCAAATAGTTTTGCCCACTCTCAAGTGAGTGATACTCTCTTTCTAACTGAAAATAGGTTAGTTAATCTTACTTTATGTGAAATTAAGTGTGCAGTCACCACAATCCTGCTAGGCTGTGTAACAGAGACAGATATGTTCTGTTTAACAAGCTGTTTGTACTGCCAAGTAAGCACCATGTTGTCAAGGCCTGATTTAGCAGGAACTTATTTCAGCTGGAACTGTGGAAGCCTTATGCTTCCATTTATGGTTATTTACCAGTTATGTCACCAGTTATGAGTGGAAAATGTATCCATATGATAGTCATTCCAGCACATGATATGCAAAGAATAAAACACTGCTCCCAAACTGTCCCTACTGCTGCAGACCTGCAGATTCCCAGTCTGATTTTCAGAGGTGCAAGAAATAGCTGGTGCAACTGCATYCAGTGAGGGTGACATACGACAAGGCCCTCCAGGCTGTAATGCTCAGATGACATCATGTTCTACAATGTTCTACATCTTACAGATACTGCCAACTGAGTGGCCTTTTTCACGTCATCACCCACTTGTGCACTGTGGGTTCCTGGCAAACAAATTACTTCCATGTCTAAAGTCCCCTCCTTACAAGCAAGCATGTTCTCTGTGTATCTCCATCCTACTCAGTGGTAGAATTACTGAGTAAAATGAAAACCTCAGCTGAGACACAATGGTTTGGTGCTGGGGGCTGGGCAGTGATAACACAGAAATAGGACATGCATTCTCAGATATATCCTGCCTATCTGCCTCCTAGACCAGGGTTGCTAGGTAGTAAGGGTTGCAGAAATATTGCTGGTTTTCTTGCTGTACTAACAGATTAGTA
Organism: Alauda arvensis; assembly: GCA_902810485.1. Lineage (NCBI taxonomy): Eukaryota > Metazoa > Chordata > Aves > Passeriformes > Alaudidae > Alauda > Alauda arvensis. The sequence continues at coordinate 987,726 of CADDXX010000091.1, read as the reverse complement.
CATGAAAGAGAGACTGAATTTATAGTAGAGATCTATTTTTCATCCATTTGAAAAACCCATGATTTTTAACATTGTCAAAGCATATGAAAAGTTTAAAAACACAGAGAAAGAAATGCTCCCAGAAAACCAACATACCTGAAGGAAGATACACAGTCAACATAATGATTGATACAGAGAATTCCTTGCCTTATACATTTTGGTCATCTACAGCAATAAACCAAGGTAATAAAAGCAAAATGCCATCACTCTGCTCTGAGTCACAGCATCTGTGACAAGAAATCAAAGATAAAACCACTCAGGAACACAAACACAGAAACACAAACAAACAGACAAAAATGGAAGAATAAAGCAGCATAGAAAAACAGCTCCTTCAAATGGAGGAGGATTTTAATAGCTTTATTTCTGAGTTTTTGGGGAAAACACAATATGTTTAAATCTCAGCTCAACAAACAAATTCACTGGCCTTTTAGAAAGCACTTTGAGACCTAAGGATTAAAAATCCCTGTTTTAAGGAAGAGTCCCAGACAGAATTCCAGTGATTCTTTAGTAAGTGTCAACATTATGGTATTGATCACTTTGAGTAGTTTCTGAACAGTGCACTTTGGGGTTTTTTTGCACCCACTGAAAAATAAATAGTTAACTTCACCATGTCAGCTGTGTCTGACTCTGCCATTTAAGCAAATACTATTGGACAAAGCACTTGGTATTTTTCTCTTTTTAAGAATTCTTCTCTCTCTCTCATGTCAAGGGTCAAGTAACTTTTCAGCATACATAGTCTAAATTCTACCTGACAAATTGATTTTGGTAGGGAACTTGTTTTATCTTCTGACAATAACTGACAAAAGGAAGAAAATTTCTCACAGCAACATTCCATGTCTGCTAAACAACTTTTCCATGTTCAAGTGACTATTATTGTTTCTTCTGGAAGATTAGACAGACATAAGAACAGTTTTTTAAAATTATAAAAAGCATATAAAAATATATAGTCCAGAACAAACCTTTAACTAAGGTCAGGGGGAAAGTCACAGAGTCAAAGGTGTAATTTCAGGATACTTCAGGAGTTTTGGATCCAAGTCCTGGCTAGCAGCTGATGACCATGGGTGACAGCAGGTGCCGCCGTGAGGTGTGGAAAGTGGTGGAGCAGCGCCTCCCTCTGTGGGCATATCTGCTCTGTCACCCTCTACAGAGCTCTCTCTGTAGCCAAAGTCTGATTTATTTTTCTCTTTCGTAATCTACCAAACCTTCTGACTCATCTCTGAAGAGTTTGCTCTCACTTCTCACGACCTGCAAGCCAGGAAGTGTGCTTCGTTGGGGATATCCAGTAGTATGTACATCCTTGGAAAATTGTCAGACAAACCAGCCTTTCTGTTTTGGTGTGTCTTCCATTCTTAGTTTTGCCTGACCTTTCATCTGGTTCTGCAGCCTACCACTGCAGAAATGAATCTGTCATTGAACTCACTTGAACAAGTCTGTCTTATTTAGACCACAATGCTCTTAGAGAAGTAACATTACAGTTACTTAGTTACTCTAGAATTACCAGTAATTTTTCCTAGGATGCTCCTCTTGCACAGAAGCGAAGGGCTGTTTCTACCTACCTGTTTAACCACAGGTGCTGGTTTGACTTGCTCTTGTTGACCTTTGCCTGACAGGTTTTACTTTGGATCAGATTATGTCAATGATTCCTATTCCCATCTAGTCACTTTCATGGCTTTTAATCTGTACATCCTGTAGAATCAGGAATGCCTGGGGGGTGGGGAGATGAAAAAATGGTGGTGGGGCTGGAAAGCTAACACTTACCTTCTCAGACACTTTTGAGATAATAATTCAGTCTTACAACTATGTCAGCAAAGTCCTCCATCAAAACCATGAAGTCAGTATTCTCTTACTTTTAGAAGAAAGAAGAAAGAATTTGTAAAGGGGAAAAATCTCACTCTGATTTTAGACTGAACCATCAGTCTAAAAGGATACTGATTTTTATTTTCCATAAACTCTCTCCTTTATTACCTAGAAAGGTCTATGGCCAAAATTTCCTAGAAGACTACATTTGCATCGTTGAACTGCTGACAAGTTGCTGAAACAAATGCTACCACTAGATGACACCAAATCTCGTTTAATGTGATATTTTCCTCCCTGTGTGTAGATAGGCTACTAGAAGGAAAAAACAAAAATATGGGATAAATCCTCTTTTGGAACAAATTTGATTTCCCCAATTATGAATTTTACTTCACCGAGTAAAATTTGCTTACTTATTGGATAGTAAAGTCTTTATTTCAGCTCAAGTACTATGCTGCTTTAGTCTTAACTTTGAGTTGTCCTCTGAGATATGACTTTCTGATTTTCCTGTTTGCAAACCAGAACTCCAACAACTGTGCCAGTTTTCATTTTTATAGTTTTATTCACCATCCTCCAATTCCTCTAAGGCAGATTCTGATCCCATAGGCATGTTTTCAGAAACAAGTAGCAGAACATTTACAAAGAAGAAAAAAAAATGAAGAAAAAAAACAAAAACAAAAACAAAAAACACCACTATGGTTTAAGAAGTTTTGTTTATTCAGACTGTGATTTATAAGCAAATTGATCTAGTTGAAGATGTCCTTGCTCAGTGCAGGGGTTGGACTAGATGACCTTTAAAGGTCCCATCTGAACCAAACTATTTTATGATTCTGTGATTCTAAGGTTATGATTGAAACCTCCTGGAAAATACAGCTTAAATGCCATAGGAATGTCAAGCCTTTGTTCATGTAGCCCCCAGTACACTGATAGCAGCTATAACAACAGTTTACAACAACCAGGCCCTTCCGTTTTGTTATAACATTAGAATGGCATTATGTTGTTATATATTGTTAGCAGGCAACTGTAGTAAAGATGAAGGGGGTTTTAATAAACTTTCTCCGTAAGATGAGATTCAATGCTGTGATTCTGAACGACCCGTTGTGAATTAAAACAAAATTCTGCACTGGTCAAGACAGAGAAATGTAGCCTTTTCTGTTGCATTTAAGTGAAATTATAAAAAATACCAATTTTCACAGTATGAGATCATTGTTAGCTGATCATTCCGATTAAAAAGAAGCTCGAACATTTCAAGAACAGTACAGAGAAAGCAATAAAGAAACCAAATAACAAATTAGCTGTGCTTGTAGATTGAAATCATTAAACTGAAAGAGATGCAATAGATTTGAATCCTATTGAGAGAGCAATGTGAAATTTGTAGGTATTCCAGAGCTAGCTGAGTGAGGACAGTAAGATCACTGGGACTCTCCATTATGCTCAAAGACTGGAAGCACTATAGTAAAACCACACATTAGACCAATATTTTAAAGTAAATGCAAGTTACAAATGTTTTACTCATTTCTTAATGGGCAATACACATCCTAGACTGCTTGACACTTGATCTGTTACAGCTGCATTCTTTCCTGAGAAATTCTGTGGATGTTGGCGTGTGCGGGACTGAGGCCAAGGTGCACTGGAGCCCTGATGCCTTGAGCAGGTGTCTGGGCAAATCTGCTGGCCCATATCCAGACTTGGACTTGGTTCCCTTTGCCTGTATGTACATGGCTGGAAGAGCAAAGGACTGTGTGTAGGACATTGGGAACATAGCCTCGTTATCCTCTAGGATGCCACTGCCAGTAACAGGTCACAAGCTTTGCACTGAGTGTGCAGCACGTCAGGGCTGAGGTTTGCCATACCTGGTCTGACCAATCTTTTCCTGACCTGCCTGAAACTCTGACTTTTTCAACTCATTTGTGGCAGCAGTTTATCTAACAGACCAGGTGTAAATTGCTAATTTGTTTTACTTTTTTATCCTTGGATGTTACAACCGTATTTTTACAGCTAGTAGTAATAAACTGCCATTCTGTGTAGGATGAGATATTTATGGCTTTAATGTAATGATGCAGCATAGGGAAACTTGACTGATACGGTATCAGTAGCCTTGAGAAGTGAAGACAAGGGTGCCTTGTAGATGAGAGTACAGGCACAGGAATAAGGGGTGATAAGAAATGCAGCACAGGCCTAGCACAGGAATCCCACCGCTATAAGCTAAAGCATCTACAATCAGTTAAAAACCATGCAAACCTTGACCTTTATGTAGTGCATATAGAATTTATATTAAAAATATGAATGCAATGTCAAACTGTAGATCAGTGCAGGATGAGCAAAGCATAGTTGCAAACACAAAAACGTTCATGGGGACTGAGGGAGGAATAAGAAACAATGGACACTATTTGAGCCAATGTTCCTGGTAGCAGAGGAAATGCCCCACAAGGAGAGGCAGATGCTGTTGCTGTGAGCTCTGCAGGGCAGCTGGGCTGATGACAGCAGTAGAGAAACAGGGTTGCTCATGAGGACAGGAGGTGGCTGGGACCCCAACCCTATCCATCATGTCCCCTCTAGTCACATCCTGCCTATGGGAGTTGGGATGGAACAAGGACAACAACCTGGTCCAGCAGGTGGGAGGTTGCACATAAGGATTAAAAAGTAAGAATCTAGTAAAATACTACCAAATTCAGAACTGCCTAGATTTTAAAGGGCATAATAAATTAAACTATGATCATCCAATCATCTTCCTGAGTAATTCCTGAAGATTAAACCCAACAGGTGATATAAATAAATGGCACAAGAGTGCAAGGATATAATTTTTTTATTAGTTTCAATTTTATCAGAGCTTATAAAAATATGTGGAAAACATGTAGAGTACTGTGGGGGAAAAGGCTGCTTTATAAAGTCTGTTTTTGTAGATATTTGATATTCATGAAGGCATAGGAGTGATCAAATTGCAATTTGCCTCTAGGACAGAAACTCCTCTGCCTCTGCTAGGGAACAAAATGTGTGGAGTTTTGTTGACAAGATCACTTCCTACCTAGAGCTTTGTGTCTCCTGGTGGAGGGATTGAAGCACCATTAGTGGGAGCTATCTGGCTGAGAAGTAAGCCCAGGTCTAGATGGCCATCACTTCTTCACAGGTGTGGCTGTGCTCCTGTTGGGACCGGCACAGGGAGAACTGCTAATGCTTGTCTTCACCAGATTCCTCTTCACGCCAACCTGAGCATACRCTGGCTGCCCCACTATCCACAGTCCCAAGACAGGGCTGAGAGGTGTCTGCCTGTCCCTTTCACCCTCCTCCACAAGCTCACTTCAACCCAATTCTAGTTCTTTGGAGAAGGTCATCCTTGGCACAGTTCCCAGTAACACAAATATTACAGTAATTTCACAGCTTTTAGAGAGCTGTCATTTTTCCTCCTTTTTGTTCTGGCATTATTCAAAGACAAGACATAGCACGCCAGGTTGGGCATATAAGAACAGACCAGAAAAAGTTGGTTAAATAAATATCCAAGAAATGTAACCAGTGGTCTTCTTGGGAGACCACGACAAAGACAAGGTCCCTGACATGTTTCCACTGTCATTCTACTGTCATTTCCATTCTGTCCACATGTGTGAACAGAACAGAGGACAAAGCACTAGGGCATCCTGAAATCCCACCCTGCTCAGGAGCTGCTTGCTCTCCATCCCAGAGTATGCCTTGAAATATGCAGGCAGTTTAGAGAAGACAAGCAGAGGCAAGGATGTGCATACTGACTAGAGCTTCTCTGACATTAGCATTGCAAGCAGTGCAGGACAGTCCTAGCAAGAAAGGGCAAGTAGTATCAACATGAGCAATACAAAGTGCAGAGCACATCCAGCTGCAGAGATGCTCCTCTACAGCAACAAAAAAACCCCAGTACATTGTCAGTCATAATGGAAATTTTAGTGTGGTGGGTGAGCAAATTAAAAAAAAAAAAAAAGCATCTAAAAGATGACTCTGTGTAAGCCATCCATGGTTTTTTCCCTTGTGCCCTTGTGACTCGTGGTTGAAGCTCTTCTTCTCTGAACTTTTCTTGTCTCTGAACTTTTTTTTTTAAATTGAAAGTTTGTAACACTTCAAAGATTAATTGCTCTAAGGAGAACAGAGTTCTTCCATTACATGAGGCATTTATAAGATAAGAGGTATTTTGATCACTTTTCCTGTGACAAATAGAAGCAAAAGTAGCAAAAATATAAATGTGTTATCCACTACTTTCAATTTACTTGATCTTATTACTCAATGAGTAACAGTGATGGCAATCATTCGAAAAATTTTCATATGCAGGACTGTGTGTTGTTTATGCAGTCCAAAGCAGTGTGAGAACATATACAAGTTCAACAAATTGCTAAGGGGAACTGTCACAATATCACTCACCAATATCAGTTCACTCAAATGCCACCAAGGTTTGCTAAACATAAAGTAACATTGTGTAAGCAGATGGTTCTCTTTGTAACTTACTTTAGAGAAAAAATTARGTCCTGAAAACTATTTCAAGCTTTCTAAAACTACTTCTAATGTGAGCTATGAAGTCATGCCTGCTGATGTATCCACTGGGAGACTAAAGAGCACTATCTTAGCTAAGATACATGACTTGCACTATTTTAATCAATTTGACATACCAGCTCTGGGCAGTGAAAGATTAATAAATGTGTCCATCCTCAGCTCTTTTGAAAAGAAATTCCAAACTCATATATTTCAGTAGAAGCAAAGTTAAAAAATGTAAGACTGCTGATACTAGCTGAGAGAGAGACTGAGGGAATGGCCCTCTTTTTTCTCTTTTTAATGTTAGGTGTGAGACAAGTAACACACTCCTAGTACTGAAAACAATTTTCTGTATATTCAGACACATCACTATGCATCCACAGCATGCACTGTAGCTAAAGGTCCATCCTTCAGAACTATATGTCCTTCAATTCTGTTTGTAAGCAAAAAAAAAAATTGTTTTTAATACTACATTATCTTCTTGCATTGACTCATTTTGCTTCCACACAGCTGTTGTCAAAATATTCCTCTAGAGCTAAAAGGTGACCAAAGAGTACTGGAGAATGTACAGGCCAGGAAGTTCAACTCTAAACTGTAATGAGTAGAGAGATAAAAGCTTCAGACTAGGCTTTCAAAGTAGTGTCACAGAACCCCATAACAAATGTTCACACAGAGCAGCCTGAACACAGTGGAAATGGGCAGTTCCCCAATCCTGAACTGGCAGGATCATGGCCTAGAAGATGGAAGAGTTCAGCTACATCTTTCAAACTGCTAACTATGTGCCAAACACTGCACCCACAGCTCTTGTGTAGACAGCATTTACTCCATGTGATCTTGCGCCTCTGCTACCTGTGTATTGTTAATTTCATTATACAACAGGTTTAGAAGTATCTAGGATGGATGCATACATTCAAAAATCGCAAAGCAAGTGGAAAGAGATGGAAGACAGTTTAATAGTAAACACGAAACATTTTGTACTGTGATTACATCACTGGCAATAATCACTATTGCTTTATTCCCAGTGGAAGAGAGTTAGCAAGAGAAAGCACTAGGCTCCAAACATGTTTTCCATATCCCCACAGTAATGCTTCATGTAGAACATAACAGCCTTTTGCCTATCTGCAATTTCTGCACAGTTACATGATGTTGCTGACACAGCTTCAGCCAAATCCAAAACAGGAGAACTGTATTTGATTCTAGACCATAAAAGCTAATTTTTAAGCAGCAGGTCATCTGGAATTTTTAGGAAGACTTCACGGTTTAACTGTTGCATAAACTGCAAGAGAATAGAGAAACTACTACAGTCCATGCCGTTCAGTCTGCTCTATCACAAAATTCTTGCAGGATTAAAACAGACATATTATCTTTTTTATACTTTTATGTCAACTGTTTCCTTGTTCTTCTCTCACAGTAGCTATGAATACTTCTTTGATGGTCTCCTTGTCCAAGTTCCTGCCTGTAAAGAGAAATAAAATATCTAACTGTATTTTACAGTGTGTTACAAAAAAGCACATACAAGTAGCTTCTTCTAACCTAAGAAATTGTTTATTATATCAGTCAGTGAGAATAGCAGTATTAAAATCAAGGCAACAGACTTCAAGCTGCACAAATAAGGGAAAGGGGGAAAAGTAGGTTATTTTTGGTACTAAAACACTTTGCACAGCCAACAGAAATAAATAGAAAATAGAAACACAGAACCTCAGCATGGCAAGCTTTTCAGAAACAAAACTGATTTTAAACATTTTAAAGCTTCACTTACCTTCCTTACATTTCCTAAGTATTTGAACAAACATTCAAACTATTCCCATCATCCAATTTATAATTACAGATTTAAAAAATAACATTAAATATGCCAACATAATTTATGAAAGCTTAGGTCTTTATTTTATTGATTTAATTTGGTTTGGTCTGATTTTGGTGGCACTTATAGGGATAGTGTAGACTCCTCTCAGCTGCTATTTTGAACCTCAGGAGGTTTTGATGGATAAACACTGAGAGAGGGTTATGCTGAACATACTCACTGCACTTATTCTGCCCAGTTTAGCCTGGATTGCTTTTCACTGGCCAAGTCAGAAGACTGTGAAAGAAACAGCTTCTTAAACTCAAACACGGAGATGTGTCATTTTCTCTTACCAATTAGGACCAGCCTGTTTGTTCTCTTTTCATCTTCTTTCCAGGCTACTGAAGTATCTTCTAGGTCATAGAGCTCATGGACACCTTGTACTATCACTTGATGAGATTTGCCTTGAATAGATACCAGTCCCTTATCAGAAAAATAACTGTTAGGGTATATAAACAAAACTTTACAAATAAAATATGTAAGAGGGGAAACAAAACTTTCAATCTAGTTCAAGCAGGGAATAATGTTTCTAGCAACTATGCACTTGCTGGTCAAAATAAACATATATTATCAATCAACATTTCATATCTACTCATAACATCCATTTTCACATCTCTTTATTTTGTTAAAGGCTAAGAATTACACTGTACCATACTTTTCCTTCTGTTCCTCATTTGTCAGTACCTAGCCAGCTCAAGCAAAAATCAAATGTCATCATCTACTGTGCCTCTTTGAATACATATATGGGGTTTGACATGGAGTCCATGAAAGCCTGCCTGCCAACAAAATTAAGTAAAATGAACAAAAACGTTTGATTTCAAATTAGTCCAATTAAGCTCTTATGCTTAGTCTATTTACTTTTTTGAAACAGCATCTCTGATTATTGGAGAAAGAATAAACATTTGTGAAGTAAACAACAACTAGCAACAGACTTACAAAGGATTCCAGTCAGCATGAGTCCATTAACCCACATTTCAAAAGCTCTATTAAAATAGTTTTCATCACTTCATACTACAATGTTCTAAAATATTTTAGTGGAACACATTCTGTTAAACATGTCTTATACTTCCTGGAAGTTCCTCCCAGAATTTGCCCTAAACCAGGACACTTCCCTAAAGAAAGAAAGAGTTAAAAATATTTCATTAAATAGGTTCCATTTGAGCTATTAGTTGGAATGCTATGACTATTACTGCCAAAAGGGTTATGACTGCAGATGAAATATAAATATAAAAACAACAAACTTTGGAACCTGTTCTGTAAKTATTTGCCTGGGGTTCATTTGCTTTGGTGTATTTGTCTGTGACTGAGGGACAGCACACATCACAGGCCTCACATCTTGCAAAGGATTAGTTTGATTCCACTGCTCAGTACACCAAAAATGTGCTTGTGCAAGGCAGTACTGCTTTTCAGGTTCATCAGCGGCTTCAGATACATCAGTGGCTGCTCTCTTCCTTTTGTTAGGAAGGGGAAGACAAGGGTACTCTACTTCTGATGCTGAAAAAGCAAGAAAACAACTTTCCTTCYAGTAAACTAGAGTAATTATGTTGCTGTGATGGTCAACTGTTCTCAGGAAACAAACCAGAGCTTTACTTTCTTGTATTTCTTATAGCCTGCCAAATGACTGACTGGATTCTCATGTTTTCATTATTTATTTGGCTGCTTGGTAAAAGATCTACTCCTCAGCTCTATTCCTATCAAAACCAGGCAATTGAAAAACATATCAAGTGCCCATGAAGATGAATACTTATAAGCTACATGCTTAAAACTACAGCCTGACAATACTGTAAAAAGTTGTTAACTGTAGACCACAGCTACTATTGCACTCCTGTGTTATATGAAATTGAATTTCTGCCTATTATGGCAACAATTTTTAGTACACCTAGAAATCTATAGGATCCAATCTATAGTATCCCAACTCTAGATATATGAGATGGTACCTTTCAAAGTAATGGAGATGGAAAATGAAAACTATGGCTGTCGTGGTTTGAGAGAAATGAGTTTTTTCTAAGGGGAAGTAGTCCCAGAGGACACGCCTCTGAGAATACAAGGAGTTAAAGCAGCAGGAATTTCC
>CADDXX010000091.1:797836-977194 GCA_902810485.1 Alauda arvensis | reverse complement strand
TTTTTAACTCTTAAGCAGAAAGAGACCTTTTCTAGACATTTATTTCTCATGGATGGTGGTTTAAGAGAGAGAGAAAGAGAACCTGGGACTGAAATGTTATAGGAAGATGAGAATTCCCGATGGGCAGAGGTGAAGAGGAGTGGCTGTGAGGCTGGACTTTTCTTGCATAATATTAGCCCCAGACGAACCTGGATTTCTCCTGGACTGTGTTGTTTTTGGGTGGATGCTTAGCTTGAGCCAAAAAAGGACTGCAGCAGTGACTGCGATGAGAGAGGAGAAGCATGAACAGAGAAGAGAAGGAGGGGGTGTGGTGGAGCCCTCTGTCTTCATGGCTTTGAAGATCTCTGTTCTTGGAACCCTTAGCCCCAGGGGAAAAAGGGGGTAACCGAAGTGGTTACGTTTTTGGTACTTAGCTGAGCATGCTTAAAGAGCCCTGTATGCAGTTTTGGTCCATGGACGGTGGTGAGAGCACCAGACATGGAGAAAAGAGAGTGTTGCCATGGGTGACATCGAAGCACAGGAGGGTAAACCTGTGTATTCCGGACGGGGAAGTCTATGGTGCAAGAGAGACTCCTCTCTCCCTTGCTGAATTGAAGATTGGGGTTTTTTTAGGAATGTAAAGCAAGTAAGATAGAAGGAAATGAGCAAGTGAGTAAGTTTGAGTATGGGAGGGTTGGAAACCGGGGAAGAAGAGAAAAATATTCTGGAGGGTTTTCATTTCTGTTAATCTGTAGTTTAATAAATGTTGTTTTGTCTTCAAGGTTTGGGCCTGCTCTGCTCTGTTCTTGATCATATCCTACAGCAGTTGCTAAGAAATACATATTCATAGGTGCACTGGCCTGGTGCCAGGGCAAACCTATGACAGGCTTAATTTTTAACCCTGCCTCTGATGTTTGGGGACTGTACATCTGCCCTCTTCATTCAAAACAAGTAGGATCAATGTTTGCTCCTCTGCCAGCTATCTCTTTCTTAGTTGTTCATGGAACCACAACTTGCTATTCTCCTTTTCATCTGCTCTGCTACAGTAACCCAGCAGCACCTTTGATAGGTCTGTAACTGACACCACAGATTTCTAGGTGGAAAGGAGAAAACAAAGAAGTTGGTAACTTCTGACTAACCTTCAGTCTTATGACATCCATGGTGCACCCAGTCTTATCTTTCACATTCTTCTCCCATAGAAGATTCTATGAAAAGAAAAAGTTGTTTCCATAAACAAAGTGGCATGGGAAGAGTTTCTGTAAGAAGCCACAATGATTTTTCGAGTTGATAGTGATGTATTACTTACCTGAATAAAGAGATGTAAGTTTTCTTCTTTTATATTTCCTGGAACTTCAAATGTTACTGTTATTATAGCCTGCAAACAGGAAGATACACTTTTTATTAGCACAATGAATAAACATCTCATTACGGTAATTTCAGAAAGTGTTCTTTATAATTTGGCCTCAAAAAAGGCAGGTATATGACAACATAAAAATTWAAAAAAATCTCTATATCTGCTCTAATTTGCTAAATTAAGCTCTACTTTTTGTTTCTGTTTGTGTGTGCATTTACAGAGCACACACGGTGCTTTGAACAATTTAATGCCATTAGCTGCTACCATGTAATTCTCTACTGTAGAGACTATTATGATCAAGCTTTAAAATATGGTTAAGAATGCTAATTTTTTTTTTGGCATACCAATCTTCATTACAATTCCATCAGATAAAAAATAATCAACATAGTTTTCATAAAAGGCAACCTGTACTTGCCTCATAAGAAAAGCCGTTTATAAACAGACTATATGTAGGAATAGATTCAGAAAATAAAGATGCCTGAAGGTAAGTTTTGTTCCAAAGCAACTACCTGCTAATTGCTCAGGATCAGTTATCAAAAGAAAATATGAAAACAAAATATGTAGTTTTAAATTAACTATTTATTTAAAGAAGTAATACAACTTATTTTTGTCACTATAACTGCTCAATGGTATGGAAGAACAGAGAGAGAATTACTTCCTACAATGCTTTCAAACTACTACCTTCAGATGACTAGCCTAACTTAAGGGGAAAAAAATACAGCAACAAGCAGCAAATGTTTGTCTAATGACCAGATAAACTTATCTGAACAACCAAGAGCTAACACTCTGAGCAGTTTCAAAACACGGCAGACTAAAGTTCACTGTGATCCAAGCACAGTGCTGTTTCTGCTGACCTTCAACATGAAGATAGTAAGCACACTTTGTCATACAACAAAGTCTTGCAGCATACAGTGAGAAGTGTTCTGCCCTCATTTATGCCTCAAATGTCTCAACAATCATCTTAAATATGTGGGTGTTAAACTAAGCAGAGATACTAACAATGAATTCTGTCAAATGGCCCCACACTACAAAACTAACAATAATCTCTTTAATAATACAAGGATACTATAACTAATAACATGCAGGAAGACTTCTACTTAACATTTCCATCTACTTTACGGATCTATTAAGATTCTATACCTGAGCATATCTAAAATTTTTGATTCAACAAAACCTATTGTCACTGTAATTATAATTAAGCATGAACTGATTTTATATTTAATCATTACTTCCAAATCTAAATTGTAATTGCCTTTTTCTGTTTTCAAGACCAGCAACTTCACAGTTAAAATATGCAGTTCAAAAAGAAAAACATAGCATCATATTTTAACCTGAAAATGAAATTTAATCATAGCAACTTCCTGAAGAAAGCTCACTTTCTAAGACACCTTAAAAAAACAGAAGCTTTTACTTTTTTGCAGCCAGTGAGGGGACTTGTGGCCTATGGGTGAACCCCACCCACCTAGGGACACCCCAAGGAGGACTGTGGCCCACACTTCAACCAGAGATATTTTGTTTAGCACGGAAAACCTATAGGACAGACTGGCTACAAATTTGGGACTTGTTTCTGCAAATACCACAAAAAAAAAAAAAAAGGTACTTCTATTTGGTTCACTAATACTCTCCATGTGAATGAACAAATGCCATGACTGTCTGAAGCACTGGAAGCTTGTAAGCTATTTTTTGAAAGTGAGACTTAATATTGACATTTAGAATCCATCTACAACAAAGCACATTCCTTTTGTGTAATCTAGGTAATCTTCCAAATACCTTAGAACACATAACTCCCTAACTGAAACATTCTGAAATGGTAGTAAAAGGAGCACGCAATATTGAACAGCCCTGCTGTTGCAAAAACATTGAAGCGGTATTTTTTGTAATTACCTTATCTAGATGCTCATGTGTTGTCTTTACATGCTCAAGCTTTTTCTGCAAACTGAAAATAAGTAAAGTTAAATGGTGCATGTGAGTAGGGTGGGCAAAATGTCATTATTTCAAAATTTAAAAAATTCCAGTATTGCAGAGCAAAACTGAAGTATCAAAGATAGACTATATATTTTGAATAAGCTTCAATAGTTAATTTAGTTTTGATTTCAAAATAGAAATGTTTAATGATATTTGTTTGATATAGATAATTGTGTTAGAAAATTACAGTTTTTAAAACATAAAGTGAATTATAGTCCTGATTTGCAGTATCTTCAGCATGAAAAGCATTTATATTTCAATGAACACCCTTGATACTCCTTTGTGCAAAAAAAGGCAAACTACATCACTAAAGCAAGCAAGAAAAAACACCAACTAGAATTTATCAAGTTAATAGATGTTGGTTTTTTAAAAAAACTTTACAATTATTTGAGAATTGAGAAGAATGTACAAAGCTGTTGCTTGAGAGAACGAAATCTGTAATACAAACTGAAATACTATATACCAGCTTCCAGTTGTCAGCTGTACAGCTCACTTCTACTATGCAGGGTGCCCGCTAACTTAAAACAGATACTCTCTACTCAATAAAGGAACTTGAGGACTTCTTTTGTAAATTAATATTTACAGTCTTATTGCATCTTTTTGTGTGACAGCACAAAATTATACTGCAGCTTTAGATTTCACATCCACATCTGCCTTGATTCATCAAGAGAGCACAAAATTCCTTCAAATATTGTTTTCTGTACTGCTTCTGTTTTCTCTCTGTATTGTGAATAAAGTGCAGAGAAGAAATAATGTAGCACAAGTTACTATGATGCTCTCTGCCACTTCAGAGGAGACTGTCCACAAAAATCCCTCCTCCTAATTTGATGACTATAAAATTTGAAGAAGCCTTTATGGTGGGGAAAAAAGGCACTGTCTGCTACAGAAGTAGCTTTTCCCATTCCTACTGCTCCTATTTCCTTTGCTTTGCTGTCTTATTCTTATACTGTCCTTCACAGAATCCAAAATTCATGATGTGACTTCAGGGTATATACGGACTACAAGGCTCTACCACACAGTCACATCAAACCGATGTTGTATTTGTCTGCTGACAGAAATCCTTCCTGCAGTATGCTGTTAAAAGAACAAATTAATTAATGTACTAGTGTGTATTTGTGTTCAAGTGGTGCTGGATGCAGAGTTTTTCTGCTCAGGTGACGGCACTGAAGCTACCACTAGTATTTTCTGTACTGATCTTTGTATCTAGGCACCAAAAAGGGTAAGCAATTTTGCTATGCTGAGTTCAAACATAAACAAAATAAACCAAACTTCACTTAAGTAGTCTACAATCTTCTTGGTATTTTAGAATTTGTCTTCAAATGCTGACCTATTTTAGTGTTTCCTCTGTTTTAATACCAAATATTGAGAAGTTCTGAAGTAACTTCTCTCTGAGTGAGATAAGAGAGAAGACTACACTGAGGAAACAGGGTTATTTKGTCAGTTCCTTAAGAACTTTCTCAGATCTGTGGAGTGCAGCAAACTAGTAAACTTTGCAGAACACAGAATACAAATAATCCAATCTAACTGTGAACTGCTGTTATCCAGAACAAACTTTTTCTGGTTCACATCTTTTTACTGTTTTATCTCTGTTGTGTGGCTCCAGTCAATTCAGTGAGCTGATCCATTGTAAGAACTTGGAACATGAAATTATGATCTGCCTTACAAACTAATAGTTACCTATTGCCCCTAAAGGGTTTATCAGCCCCCCCTCATCCCTTAACTTTGTTTTGGATGCCAAGGTATTTGAATGCCAAGGTTTTGGATGCATCAGGTATTTCCCTGCTGCCATTGGAAGAAATATTGAAACAAACACTACAGTATTTCACTGATCAGGCAAAAACCAGCGCCAGCAAAAAAAGGACCAAATCTATCATTTTGATAGTACTGTACCAGTTCAGAGGGAAATCTCACAAGCACATATTATCTAACAGAGGTTACTAATTTGCATGTCCTGCAATTTCTCCCTTCTGTGAATTTGCTCCATTCCATTACCTGAAGTGAGAGGTGTGTAACCAGGAAGAAAAATTAAGCTGATACTGCTCCTTTTCCCCCCTTTCCTTTATGACTGCTCCAGTACTCCTCACTCTCTTTGCTGTGCAATGAACAGAAAGCTCTTTTCCCCTTCCTTCCCCTTTTACCTCTGCACCCACCCAGGATGCCACGCATTTGGCATTAAAAAACTCCAGGAATGAGAAACACAGTAATCAAAATTTGTAGAGCCTTTGTTTGCTGTGGAACCTTGGTCCCTCATTCTTTCCTGTGAAATCTAAGGAGGCCTCTGTTTCATCATGATACAAAGAAGAAAAATTTTGAAATGCTTTAACAGAATCAGAGAAGTGTACAAATCTACTCTGATATTAAACAAAAACTTGTATTTTGGAGAAAAAAGCCAGCCAACCAAACACACTCAGGCTCATTTAACTTTATAAGGTCAAAAATGATTTTGCATGCATTTGAAGAAGAAAATAACTCCATGTTATTTTATGTGATATTACCATTTGTAAAGCAATAATTTTAAGATGTGACTGTCTTGGTCCAGACAGGACAGACTAAACTAGAATTTCTAGCAGAAATTCAGATGCAAATTTGAGCCAGGATTTCAGTGTGTCTGTTTCATAAACAAATATTTTTTCTAACAGAAGACAACGAAATTATCACCATACCTTACTCCGGATAAACTGTCAAAAGCATGTAGGTCCAAGACACTAGAGAGATCAACTCTAAAGAGAGAGGAAAAAAGAAAGCTTTGTATTTTTCATATATTTAAATGTCAGGTTTTAAAGGTGACCACAAAAGCTTATGTTTCTTTTTTGTCTATCAGACTAATGCCATTAATACTTAGCCTTATTTTAGGATATCAGTGGTTGGTACTGTCTTCTACAAAGAAATGCTGTGTTTATTTACACAATAACAGAAACAAAAATTTTAAAAATATAGTAGAATACAAGGTATTTCTAAAAATATTATAAAATCCCTTATTCCGGATGCCTGAATAATAAATTATTTTCTCTAAATGGGAATGGAACCTTGAGCCTCTCAATGCAGACAAAAATCCCTGGAATATATGTAGCTTATMCTGACACATTGTTAGCAAACAAAACTGAAACAACTTTAACAAGCAAGCACTACTACTAGGAATTTCAACCCTAAAATTTGAAACAAACAAATCAAAAATGTAATACAGAATAGGCACTACTGATCATATCTGCTTACAAGAATGACTACCTATAAACTTGCAGAAGAAACTTTTCTTCACAAAGCAATACAGACCACAGATTTCACTGCTAATAGCAGCTTTTCAGGCGCAGTTAATGACATGTAGCAAAAAAAAAGAACATGAGAGGTAAAAAAAAAAAAAAAAACACCTCTGGAATACAAGAATCATCATTAAACTTTTACACTCAACAGTAATTGTACCAAGCAGTTTCCAAGATTTATAATGGAATATACAAAAAATTCTTGCATAAAATTCATGGATAGCTCAGTGTCAGTTGCTCTCAGCAGTGCTCTAAAAGCCACAGAGTAACCCTCCCTTTTAAATGTGGGCTTTGGAGGAACAAGGAACAACCCCCCCTTAAAAAGGGTATGTCATCAAATGCCAATAAATTAATTTGGTGATTATTTCACATCTGGAATGTTTAATAATGGAAGAGGCCCTATGTGTMATTTATGAATATTTATAAGTAAGAAAGAGTTGTCACTGAAGACTGAATCTGAGGCCCACTTTACCTCATATCCAAAACAGAGCACTAGCTGGCATCAGACACCATACAATATGCAGAGAGATCACACGTTGGATCTCCCCCTAATGGACATTTAAAATACAAATCATGTACTTTAGTATTTTCTTCAAAATTGGTCCTATTTGATCACCCAACAATAGCAAGTATTTTTCCCTTCAATTTCGAACTACGTTTGACAGTAACTTTAAAAAGCCAACTATCCTTTATTAAGGTTATGACTGTTACCTTTAAATTTGCTTAAATCAAAAACCCGCATTTATGAACATTGACCACAATAACCCAGTAATTGATGTAAATGTGCACAAATCAGTCCTAGCAGTTTGGAACATACACCGCTCGCCTAATGCTCCTGGGAATACAATATCCATTTAAGTCCTTATTAAAGAAGAAATACGAGTCAGAATTTCAGTTAAAAATAGCAAAAACAGTGCAATTTTTCTTGCTCTTGTTACTTCCTTCCACTGCTTTCAACATCATTTTGTAGTAACAACTTATTTGCAGCACCAATAATATTTAAGGTGACACAATAGAAGGAAAACACTGTAGTGCAAATGACCAATTATTAACTCAAAACCAACTTGACTTTGCAAGCTGCTTTTCAGTCACAAGGTTGGTTGGCTGTTTATCTTTGTGGCCAAAAAGGCCAAGGGTGTCCTGAAGTGCATTAGGAAGAGCACTGGCAGCAGCTGGCATGGAAGGTGATCTTGCCCATCCAGTCAGCTCTAGTGATGCTGTGTCTGGAGTGCTTTGCCCACTTCTGGGCTCCTCAGCACAGGGGAGACATGGGGCTCCTGGAGAGAGTCCACGGGAAGGCAACAAAGGTGTTTAAATGACTGGAGCACCTCACTAATGAGGGGAAAAGCTGAGGGAGCTGGGCCTGTTCAGACTCAAAAAGATGACTGAGAGGGGTCCTTCTCAGTGTATAGAAGTATCTGAAGGGAGAGTGTCAGAGGATGGACCAGGCTCTCAGGACAAGAGGGAGCAGGCAGAAACTGTCACACAGGAAGCTCCACCTGAACATGAGCAAAAACTACTGTACTGTGTGGGTGACCAAGCACTGGAACAGTTTCCCCAGAGAGGCTGTGGAGTCTCCCTCACGGGGGATATTCAAGAACCATCTGGACACAATCCTATGCAGTGCTCTGGGATGACCCTGCTTGGCAAGAGGGTTGGACAAGACACTGTGCTCTCTTCCAACCTCACTCATTCTGGGATTCTGTGATATGAACACTAACAAAGAAAAATCTAAATCCTCAAAAATATTTTATTTCTGGATGCTTCTTCATAAAATAAATATTGGATTAAATATTTCTAATTCAATAGTTTTGCTTTAATAAAGCTGATTTAATGGAACACTTTAAACTGTCACAAAAGAAGCAGGATCTAGTACCTAGTAATAGTGGCCATTTAATACCTTGATCTTTGTGTCTCTAGGATTTTAACAAGTCCATTTATTGACCTAAAATAAAACAGAAAAATCATTACTTAGATGAAAATACAACTGTGATATATTGTTTGAATATGTTAACCATGGACAGCATAATGTGAAATAGCATCCCAACTCTGTTACCAGCTTGCTAAACAACTGTCAGATAGGGGTTTAGATATTTGGTTTCCAATAATAGCTGGGGAACTTCACAAGTTCTGACAAGATACCACCAGTGAGAACAGCATTTTCCTATCCAAAGCTATTCAGGATACACTCTGCACAGTCTAAGCATTTTTTATTTTCATATTTCAAAACGAATACAGTTGTAAAGTATTAAAAAATTTTAATGTTTAATTTGGCTTATCATGGTATTGATAGAAAAGGGTAATGTTTTAAATAATTAATTTGATTTGGATTTGCTTTTTCTGCTCTCATGACAGTTGTTTGGGACTTCCTCCATATATCTTTGCATTTGCTAGTGAACTCTTATTTACCAGCAGACTTTTTTTCCACTTCTGCTAATTCTCAAAAATGGCAGCACCTGCTCAGAAATGTAAAAACATAAACACTTAAGACAAAGGGGTGTCCTTAGTAAGTAACATCAAATCATTCCTAGACAGACAAAATGCTAAGACTGTGTAAGCACACAGAAGTACTGGAATACCTTTCGCAACAGGCAGTCTCTTTTCCGTTATAGTCTATGAATTTCTGTCAATCTAATAATGAGATCTAGTTTCTATTCTAACAACAGTAAAGAAGTAATGATGATTAATTTTTGGGGCAGTACAGTGTTACAGTTATGCCAAAAGTTTCATACCTCACACATGTTCTGACTTTATTCAATTCTTCCTCTGAAACCAAATCTGTTTTATTGATGATTATAAGATCAGCTAATGCAACCTGCCTACGTATTAAGAAAAAAAGGAGAGAAAAAGACATCATTAACAAATAAATACTTTATCTGTATGGCAGAAACATCATCTCTCCCATGGCCCCAGAAGACAGTATGAACATTGTTAGTACAGAAGGGCAAGCATTAATAAAACTAGAACATCATGGAGAATTATTAAAGTATTGCTGACTTCTCCTCAGTACGTTCTTCTGTGCCCGAACAGATCAAACCAAGGCTTGCCAGATTCTTTTATTTCAGGTTGTTTTGTTTGTTTGCTGGCATTTTTTACGTCATCTAATCCAAAGTGCTGAAGTGATTTAACTTTACAAATCCCTAACTGCCTTGCATGTGGTGCTTGTAATGTGATACTTGAAGAGTCTTTGCTTTACAAAGACTTCAATTTTTACCATTACCCTTAATTCTTGTGGTTCCACATTTATTAAAAAGTATTTCTCTATCTCCAGTTCTGCTTCAAGCATTACAGATCCTGACATGAAACTTTTAACTCCCCCAACAGAGGTGCTTCTCATTCAATTAAAAAAAATCCTATCACTATTAAATTAGAAGAGTCAGTTCTTGGCAGAAAGATCAAATGAAACATGAAGTTACTTTTCCATATTTTACCTCATTACACCAATCTACCTTAGTTCAAGCAAAGCAGGAGAAAAAAAAGAATCCACTTCCAATGAACTTTTTTTACAGTGCAATTTCTAACTTGATTCTACATCCATACCGAGATGCTTCATTGATAAGGCCTTCTGGTTTCTTCTCTGTCAAGTGCTAAGCAAAAATTAAAAGAATTGGATTAATCATATTCAAATTGAATTTAAATTCATTTGCAATTAAAGAAAGCCAAACCAAATTCAGTTGAGATCTGTTTTTCAACAAGGTATTGAGGAAGATGGCATCTAGAATCTTTCTGTTAAATGATGGTGAAAAAGTACATTCATAMATTCACCTTTACAGAGATTTATAATTACCTTAAAGCAAACTCTTCTAATTAATTTTATTATTAGATAGCTAAAGAGTTGGAAAACATTATAATATTTATTTTAATTATTTTTCAGCTTTACAATGAATTTTAAAAGTCACCATGACATACACTAACAATGAAAAAATATATCTAGAAGAAAATTAAGGCTCATTTGTAAATGAATTTGTAAATTAATTTTTTATTCATTTGTAAATGAATTTTACAAATGAGTGTGAACTCAACTAACAAATAAAACACAGACTAAGCTTGAAATACAGCACTTCATATATGTGACTCCTCATGCTTTTTCTCTGGAAGACTGTACAAGAAAAACTGTACTTTGATAGTAAAAACTGGTAACTTTTTCCAGGTTTGTGTGAATAAACCACTACTCTTTGGCAAGTCTGTCCAAAAGCAGAAGCTCCAGAGTTTCAGTATGATCTCCAGTGTCTTCACAAAAGAATTAGTGAAGGAAAAAAACACCTGCATCTCAAGCATCAGCATAACATTTAGGAAAACAAAGCCTTACTTTACTCAGGCCCAACAACACTGAAGGAGCAAAGGTCTAACTACAATTTAGTTTCTGCCCACTCTGCCATGGAGGCAGCAATCTCTAGGAGAGAAATCTGAAGGAAGTAATACTTAAAACTGATGCTGCAATATTAGTAAGAACTGCTTACATCTCTGGGACTGTTAGAGTCCTGTGCATTCCTTCACCAGCTCTAAATGTACCAGCAATATTACTTTAAAATCTCAGTTTCAAGTCACAGAAATACCAAATTAAAAGTGGAATCAACTGTCATGGGAAACATAAATTTTTTTAAACCTAGATAACTTTCTTTTCTTTATTGGAATTATCAGGCATCTAACAGTATTTTACTTGAAAAACAAAAATAGGTTACCGCATACTGCAAGTCTATAAAGAAAGAAAGAATACTATTTCCTGATTGTGCTCAACCTAGGCAGAGCATAACAACAAGATGACTGTCAGGAACTTCTCCTCTGACCTTTCCTTTGTAATCCTCTGTGTACTGATTCTGTTCAATTAATGTTTAGGTTTTTTGACCTGGAAAGAGCAAATGCTAGTAGTCCAGATGTCAGGTCCTGGAAGCTGAGGACTGCAGCCTCAAGATGTCCAATTGTTTGCCCTCGATTAAAGAAATTCTTATTTCAGATTGCTGTGTGACAAACCTGTTAGAGTGATAACCCATGGCATTAATTACCACTTCAGTTTCAATTTGGCTGACTGGTCACGGGGATGTTTGTCAGCTGTTCTTGTGATGGGTTGGCTCTTTGAAGCATGACATACTTAAATTGCTGCCCATTATCTCAATATTATTAGCTGTGTGGCTTTTAAAGTTCTTTAAATAATAAGCAGCTGTTGAGGTCAGGCTTTTGCAACCAGAGAAACTAAACAAGTTAGCAAATCTTCTTATACAAAGCAAAAGTTATTTACTTGGTACACAACTGAGAAAGTGTGAAGTTCCTACTATTCTGAGTAGATGTCAGTCTTTCACAAGTTTACTGATTAATGTATATTTTCATTGAGCTGCCAAAGGTAATATTAGATAGAAAATTTGAATGTTTCAGAACATTTTTGTGTTGTTTCTGTTATATTACTTGGAAGTCTAATAGTTAAAAAACTAATTTTCAAACAGTAATACTTTGGTTGCTGTGYAACACAATTATATTTGATCTAAGACAATAATTCAGCACTGCATAAAGAGAAAGATAAACAGAACAACCTTTTTGCAAGCAATAAAACACATCTGAATTAGTATGAGGGAACCCAGCTGAAAAGGGGTTGACCTAAAACATGATATGATTTTTTCTGACAGTTGAGTTGATTTAGAAGATGGTTCCTGCTTGGAGAGGCAAATCACTCTCTTCCACTCACTCTTCTACCAACTTCACCACAAAAGTTCTGGCAGAACACAATGAACATAACTTGACAAACTGGCTTGCTATGAGGTTAAATTTGTTCTGTTCCAGTCCAATACAAATCGATGAAAGGACTCCTACCCTTTTGGTGAATCAGCTATTAGATAAGCACAAATGAAAAGAGAAACCCAAGTAATCCAAACAAAAATCTTAAACAGGAAGAACCGTTCTCTTATATTTAAACCATTATTTTTCAGTTCTCTGAGCCATTTGCAGCCATTGTAAATGCAGAAGTACTAAAAACACTTCCATAGCATGGAATTTTTGTATGATTAAGGCATTTTTTCTTATGGCCACTGGTTTTTTTTGAATTCTGGAAAAATCAATAGCCAATGAAAGCTGTAATTTCCTAAGTTATTAAGTTGCAAACAGTTATATTTACACCCACCTACTTAAAAAAAAAAAAAAAGCTGAACTATTTGATTTAATCACAATTTTTTCTGACTCAAGCTCRTTGTTATATCCACCTGTTCTTACATTGTACTTTATATACAAATTACCCTAATACCTGCTCTTTTTGTCTGCTTCCATATAACATTTTAATGTGAAGCAGTACCAGTTCACCTGTGCTCTCATTTCTCCCTATCACAGCTGCCATTATTCCTCTCATTTTCCCCACCACAGCTTCCCTAAACAAGCCCTAACTCAGTTGTTAACAGTGGTGTAAGACATCTGTTCTCAATCCTCTCAAGTAACACAGACCAGGGACCAATTTCTCCATTGTTTTTACAGCAATCCAAATGCCTATGTGGATTAAAAGCAAGATTCCTGAGTGAAGAGACAGAACTAGAAGGAATTCTGGTTGCTGAATACTTCAGAAAGTATTCAGCAACCTGGCAACTCTTGTCAGACATGTTGCTGTGTCTGTAAGAACCTGAACTCCTGAGAGTAACAGTACTTCCCTGTGCCCATTCAAAACATAGTAATACTGAAATACATCCTCATTCAATTTAGGAATTACAGCTATTGCTAAAATTCATTAATCCACATGAACATTATATTCTAATGCTGCAGTTTAAAACCATGTAACAAATCTAGTCACTTACCTGCAATCCATGCTTTGCATCAACAACAGACACAATACCTAAAAGAAAACATTAAAAGGGAATAGAAATGTGCTGAAATCAGCTGACAGTTTACCAACTTGCAAACCTCCTGTACAAAGGTAACAATATCAGCACATTTACAACTAGTTATAATAAACTGGAAGCACTGAAAGTATCTGAACATTGAACTTGTTACCTAAATATTTTTTTATTCATTGTCATATCTGCGGTAGTAAAATGTCTACAGAAGCAGGTGAGATAAAGTAGATGCCTCATATTCCACAAGAGGAAATTGGCTGAGGTATGCTTTTACAGAATATTGAACAAATTAAGGGACTGACTGACATATGCAGCTATTCTGGTGGTAAACGACCAGGAATTTGCAAATCTCTGCCAGAAACTCAGGAAGTTCCTTCTTACTGAACKCAATGTTTCTTTCCTTGGCTAGATGGGTATTTCACAGACTGACCAAAATGTTAGTCGGGCACTTTTAAAGCCAAAAAGTAATTTTCTTTCCTACATTAAAAAAATCACTCTAACTATAGATAGTGATGATTTATCTTTCAGTAATCTCAGGTTTTGAAACACAGCGAACACTACAGCTAACAAGTACAATAGGTGAAGAAAGCAGAAAACAAAAGGCAGAAATACCCAGGTGTTGAAAAGTTATGAATTCAGAAGAATAGGAAACGCTTTAGGAAACAATACATTGCAGGAGAAGGAGGGAAGAAGGAGAAAAAAAGCATGCTGTAATATTAGTTCTAAACATGAGGTTTTAAAAATGAGGTTTTATAACATCTAGCTAATGAGATTCTCCCCCTTTACAACACAATCAAAGAGCTGTCCGTATCTGACCCCTTACAAAAGCATTACACAATTTTTTTTTTTGATTTAGCAAGATCTCACCAAGCATCAAAATAAGCAGGGATACCCCTGYGATCAAATCTGGCATTGTGAAAACCAAATTCATACATTTCAAACATTTTCTGAAACCTTGCCTTGAAACACYAAGAATACACTACTCTAAATCCAGATATTAAATGCCAATACACAGGAAAGTAAGTTTCTTACCATCAAGATAGATGTCACTTCCCAGCTCAGAATCAACCCAGAACATGGAGGCCACAGCTCCTAAGAAGTGCAGTAAACATACAGTTGTAAAATTGAGATTTGTCCAGTAAACTACCAACACTGAGGTATTCCATAGAAAAACTGTATTTGTAGTGCTAACACTAAGATCAGTAACTAAAGTAATTACAACATCTAAAACTGTCCACCTGAAGTGATATGCAATCCTTCAAACACCACTCTGTATCACACCCAAACACCTGTCAGTTGTTCTAGTGCTTACTCATGCAAGATATAGCAGAGACCACAACATGAAATTATTTTCTGGTATCTATTGATTTTTTTTTCAAAAAGGTTAATAGTTTTCCAATTTGACGCAAACAGAACTTGTGTGTAACAGAGGCCAAATCAATGTCCTGTCTTTTGAAGAAAATTACTTTATAATGACAACTATTTAGCTTTGAGCTGGAAAGCACCAGGTTCCTAAAGGAGAAACAATTGAATTTCTAATAAGAATTTCTTTCCCACTCCATCTACAACAGATTTTTAATGTGGATGGTTTAGAGAAAACTGTTTTGGATAGCTATTCCTAACATGAATTCAAGTTTCAACACCTTTTTGACAAATATTACTAAAGAGAAGGATTCTGTAAAATCTATTATTGTTTYTCAAGAAAAATGTCCTAGTCTGTTTCACAGTATGTTTTATGACTTCACAAAATATGAGGTCTATCACAACCAGTGTAACAACACAACAGATGCTAACTATTTAGACTTCAAAATGGSGAATGTAGAACAAGTTTACTGTAAACTACCAGTTTCTGAGWAGGATTCTCTTTGCTAAGCCCAGTGTCTTCTCTAAATGGAAAGATATTTTACCTGGATTTCTGCTAAGCTTTTGATTCAATTTAGAGCAAGTTCAACACACAGAACCCTACCAAACACACAACCTTGTCTTTGCACMTTAACCAATTCACTGGAGTCTATACAACCATCAAAGCATAGGTGCCTGACAACTCACCGCTTTATATTAAAACTGTCCAAGTGAACTAACTGGTGAGCAAATAAGCACTTCATAAAAACAATAATTAYCATGGTTATGAAAATTGTAATATGAACTACCTGGATCTGCCAAACCTGTTGTTTCTAACAATATATAGTCAAATTTTCCTCTCCTTTGCATCAGGTTCTCGATTGCTTTCACACCATTGTCCCTGTAAGAAGAAACAATTAAACCTGAGAACAGAGAAAACAAGCTAWATCATGTATTTAAATGTATCTTCTGAGCAGAACACAATGTCAGTATCATCAAAGCAAAAGTTCTAAGTCAGGCCATTTGCAGACTTACAGTCTGCAATGAAAATTTAGTTATCTGCTGGTATAATATTAGAGCTGATGAAGTCAGCCTGAAGCAGAAACGTAAAGCATTTATATAAGAAACCAACGTATATAAAACTGCAGCGAGAGAGCATTCCTTACACCCAGAACAGCAGAATCCAGTAAGATCTTCTGTTTTCCACTTACTACCTATTACTATTTAAGGCATAAGACCAGCTCTCCCAAATTTTCAGGACAAACAGGCCATGACCCTTATTTACAAACTTAGCACAAACAATTCAGCATTGAAACAAACAGGTTTAAAAACATATCAAAGAAACAAATACTCTCTTGTTTTTTAACATGACCATCAGCTTACAGATTTGGATATTGTGTTTCATTAGGTCACAGAAGGTTTTCCGTTCATCCTTTTTGATGAATACAATATTGAAGCAGTAATCAATGTAACACAGAAAGAAGCAGAGTAAGTATTTTGTGAGGAAATTGGGAAACCTGAGTCCTAATTCCAGCCTACATGAATCTTCAGCTCTCTACATGGAAGCATATAATACTAACAATAGAGGGATAGATCCCTACTGTACCCTAGTGGTGTTTAAGTTGGTATTTAGATTGCTTTCTGAAAGAACCAAGTCCAAATCCAGTAAGGCAGCAATTGAAAATGAATTTCTAYCTCCCAAATTCCAACTGTTATTTCATCTGACAAAAGAAGTCTCAATCAATTATACCATCAGTTTCACGAATCAAATCCTGGATCTTCTGCCTTCCTCAATTCCCCACAATACCCACGGTGATAACTTCTACAATAGTCCTTACTTACTTCACTGAACAGCACAAGCAGCCATTTCTGAGCTCCAGCCATTCTTCATAGAGTTCTCCCCCTTGACTGATTGCCAGAGATTTCTCCAAGGCACTTCCTGAAAATACAAGTAGTGCTATATTTTTAATCTACAATCTTGCATGACAATTCCTGTAAAAGAAAGATACATGGATTACACTCTTTCCTCCCGAGACCATGCTTCTGACATSTTCCTAAGAAATTTTAATTTTCCACTTTATGAGAAATTTAAAAGCCAAAACAMAGCTGATTCCACAAAGATCAAACCCCACTGGATGATGGCACATCATGTGTGCCACAAACTTTGCTAAAAGAAAGGGACACCAGCCTGTGCCTCCATATCAAATAAAGACTCTGTCTGTACATTTTATTTTAGGCTCTGTGRCCAGAAAAGTGACACACATCTTTGTTGATGAAAACAAACAAAAAGCCCCTCACCAACACAGTGTAAACAATGTAAGCTTGTGACTATGGTACAGATATGAAATTATAGCTATAGCAATTAAAAATCCTGAAAGCAAAGAGTTCAAAGTACCCTAGTCATCAAGCACACATCTCCCCATTTTCTTGGTCCAGGATAATTTGTGATCTGCAAAACGGCTGAGGGGAAAGGAAATAAAAGAAAAATCTAACAACACATTATTTTAATTTCCATTTAATTGAAACTGAGTGGGAAAAATGGAGGTATATAGCACTTCCAACAGTGAGATGTATTTATTTCCTTTACATTTTTGTCCAAAACAGATTAATGCATGTCACTATTTTATAAAAACCAGCAAAAAGACTTTCTGCCCTTCCAAAGACTAGGAGGTATGCTAATAATTTCAGTAATGGGTTTAAAACTACTACAGTCTTGGTTTCCAACACTTTGATGTATTTGTCATATTGTGGCAAAAGAAAGTTTTCTGCACCTTTACATACCTTCTCCGAATTCATTCAGAATAACTGCTATTCTTTTATTATGCTGTTCTGTCAGTATGTAATTTAGAAGAGTTGTTTTTCCAGCTCCTGGAACACAGATCATATTTCTATTAAAATGTAAAAAAGCCCCACATAATTTTTTCAATAAAAACTAAATACTGTTACGCATGCACACTTCAAGCAAATCTCTATTCTGTTCTATTCTATTGATGTACAAATTAATTTGCAGACATATTTGACCCCACAGAACTATCAGGACATTAAATCTCAGTCTTAAATGACTCACAGTTTTTCCATWCATTAAGTGTCAGTACTTGATAAACTTACAAGTTCYCTACTAGCTGGACAGTCTTYTCCTACAAAAYTAACTTTTATGCTTCTCTTAACAAAAGGCACACTTAATCTTCTCCCTCTTACTGCCTTTTCTGACCAGTCCTGCCATCAGTAACCACTGATGCTACTAACTGCCTTTAAACGGGGTGTTATTAAAAACCGCCCTCTTGTCACACCCTCTGTGACACTACCTCACCCCATGCACAAGATTACAGAATTGTCAAGGGTGGAAGGGATTTGTGGAGATCATCGAGTCCAAAGCAGGTGACCACTACAACTAGGGAACCTTCGTTACTGGTCCTTAAAGAGTTTGTACTGCAGTGCAATGCAGTACAAAGTTACAACTTTCAGAATAAAGACGGCAATCAGGATTTCAGGATAAGGATTTATGACACTGTCCATAACTGTGTGTAGCACACAGTAACTCTCCTGGCCGAGGGGATAAGCGCCGAACCTCACGTTTTTCAGACTGCAATGCAGTCTGCATTTAACTGAGCCACGTATGTTGCGCTGTTCTGACGTTAAGTGGCCAAGAGCAGTTTGTCAATCGTGACCTGAACGCAGGCGGCCCCTGAAAGCAGGGCAGTAAAATCAGCAACGGGTGCTTACACTGCTGCTCGGAGTGGCCCTGCAAATCCACTGGAGAGGCCGGAGGGCCCCGAGCTGCTCACCCGTCCCGTGGCGAGGAGGCCCCCGCCCTRCASCCCCGGCCCCGCGGCAGCCGGGCCGCTCGCCCGGGCCTTCCTTATCTGCACGCAGTCCCCGCCACGCGCCACTGCCGCCCCTCACCTAAGTACCCCGTGATGATCGTCACGGGGATCTTCCTGCCGGGGCCGGCATCGGTCTGCTCCGCGCGGTCGGCGCCTATCGGGACCAGGTCGGGGCARTCTTCGTCCTCCATAAGCGCGGACGGCCCCAGCCCCGCCGGCCCCGCCACCGCCGCCCCCTGGCGTCACACGCCTGACGTCGCTCGCGTGGCGTCGCCGGATGACGTCACCGCGTGGCGTCACGCACCGCAGCGCTTCGGCCCCAAGGGCACCTCCCCCGCGCGGGGCTCTGCGCAGGCGCGGCTCGGCGGGCGGGGCGAGCCCGGGGAAGGCGGCCTTGGCTTGGGGAGTGGTGCGGGGAGGTGGAAGTGGTCAGGGCGGTGCGGTGCGTCAGCCTCCTTGCTCCCACAGCACGTGGCACAGCACATGGCACAGGAGTGTCTCAGACTGCTCTTGAATATCTGCAGTGAGGGAGGCTCCACACCTTCTCGGGTCAGTCTGTTCCAGTGCTCAGTCACCTGCACAGTAGAAGTTCTTCCTCATGTTCAGGTGGAAGTTCATCATGCCTGCCTGTTGCCTCTCGTCCTGTTGCCTGGCACTTGGCACCCTCTTCAAGACCCTTGATGAGCTCTCCTCAAGGGGTTGTTTCTTCTTGAGTCTGAACAGGCCTAGCTCCCTCAGCCTTTCCTCGTAAGATAAATGCTCACCTTTAATGACCTTTCTTGCTCTCCGCTGGACCTGCTCCAGGAGTTCCATGTCTCCCTTGTCCTGAGGAGCCCAGAACTGAACACAACACTCCAGGTGTGGCCTCACCAGGACTGAGTACAGGGGCAGGATCACCATCCATCACCTGCTGGCAATACTTCTAATGACCCCCCAGGATACCATTTGCCTTCTTGGCCACAGGGACACTGCTGGCTCATGGACAGCTTGCTGTCCACCAGGACCCCCAGGGCCTTTTCCTCAGAGCTGCCCCCCAGCAGGTCAGCCCCAAGCCTGGTTCAGACACACAGGAGCACTAAAGGAGTCCCAGTGTGAGTAACAAACACAGTGCAGGGTACACGTGCTATCATCTATCTATAATCAAATAATCAGCAAGGTGAATGTCGGCTTCCTCTGCTCTTCATTAGGGACTGTGAGGGGGCACATACCCTGTGTAAGACACAACTATGGTTAATTTTAACAGTGTTTTGTGCTCCCCAGCTTTTGTGGGCCATAGGTTTAACAAATGGGTATCACATGTTCCACTTCTGCATGTCAGAAAGTGTAAATGTGACACAGTTGGGGAGGCACAGAGAAGAGATTGGCCTGSTGCATGCTGATACATGCACATGCCCAAAAGCCAGGTGGGGCTCTCTGCTCTCAAAATAAGGTTCAGTAGCATTGGTTTGAGTACTGTTAAGGTAAAGTATGCTGGGCTTCATCTTGTTTTTCCATCTATTGGCTTGTATGGTAATAAATGGACTTGGTATTTATTCTTGACTCTTCCTATACTTGTGTAGGTTAAAATATTTAATACTGATAATATTTTATTATATTCCACTCTAAATAGCTGGCTTCTCCTTTAGTGATTCTAATTTTGACAAGCATGTGAAGGTCTGGTTTAAGAAATGATTATTTAATCCATTGATTCAGCTTGTCCTTGGAGATACAACTGTATTTATTCAAACAGAAATACCTGCAGTATACAGGTTGTTGAT
Organism: Alauda arvensis; assembly: GCA_902810485.1. Lineage (NCBI taxonomy): Eukaryota > Metazoa > Chordata > Aves > Passeriformes > Alaudidae > Alauda > Alauda arvensis. The sequence continues at coordinate 956,911 of CADDXX010000091.1, read as the reverse complement.
TTCTAGAGTTTTAGAACCAATGCATTATAAAATGCATCTTTTTGCATTCTGTTTTCAGTGACTCAGGACATCACCTTGRATGATGCATCCTATTTTAGAGGACAAATCTGATCAGCTTTTCAAAGCTGTATCTGMTAGAACCCAGCCTGGTGGTAGATGTTTTTGCTGTCCTGCTTTATAAAAATTTTTTTTTTGCTGCACAGCTTTATAAAATTTTGTTACTAAAGTATTGATTTAAAAACATTACAAGATTGTGTAAAAGAGGAAAAAGTCAGAAAGGCATTGAAAATGAGCAGTTTTGCATTGCAGTGCATATTAAAWAATGGGTATAAGTTGTCTTTCAAARTGAGACTTTTTGTAATAYTGAAATTTCAGTTACATGTCAGTGAGACATCTGGTATTGGGAAAGAAAGGTGATTAAACTAGTGTCATGKTTCCTTAAGTGGTTCTGCTTTTCATCAGTTCACATAACACTGCTTATTAGTTTTTTTTTCTTTTGAACAAAATTACCTAAAACAAATACTATGGTTTCTGGGTTTTCTTTTGGTTTCGTTAAATTTATATTCAAATACTAGAATTTTGCTGTAAGTGTTAGCTGTCCTTTCATTTCTGCTGAAYCATGTAATAAAGTCTACTTTGTAAAGATAGATGTAAACTTGCATATTTTAGTGTGGAGGCAGCCAAATGAGCATAGCAAACTTAAATCTGGGTGGCACCGTTGAAATGTTTTATTCTAAGATATTTGAAGACAAGACATACAGCATCAGAAAGCAGTAACGTGTTGCTTGGTACCAGGAAGTTGTATTTAATTTTTACTGTAGTTGGCTGCACTTGAAATAACTTACTCCCTTCCCTAATACTGAAGATCTCAGTGCAAGCGAAACTGTTTTAATGATGGACCAAAGTCTAATTTTAATGATGGACTAAAGTGTTTAAGGCTTTAGAGAAGAAGTAGGGAAGAAGGCTGTAACAGGAAAATACAGAAGAGTATTGCAACTTGCTCATTACTGATACAGTAGCAAGGGGAGCATGATCTGAGTAGAACAGCAGGAGAGAAAAATCATTGGCATTTCAATTTTATGTTGAATATGAGTGTTAAAGCACAATAGCCCTGTAAGAAGGAGGTTCCTGTATGGTACTACTAGTCAGTATAGTACTATAYAGTTCAGCTCAAAGAAAGAAATTGCAATAAAAAAAGAAATACACAGTGATACCASTTAACCTGCAAAACAATAAGGAAATGGATATTAAATTCAATTTTGTGATCTCAAAATAAAASCTGGTAGGCAGATGCATAACTTCAGTCAGTATGATTTGCATATTCCCCATTTGCTTCTTTCCTGTCTGTTATCTGTTTAACTATTCCTATATTATTTTTCTTTTTTCTCTGTACTTGCATTGACAGTTTCTCCTGACAAYAAGACCTTGTTTTTCTTTGAAGAATGGAGATTATTCACATGTCATTTTRKAGAAAGAAGATTTTACTTCAGGCCAGTGSACCTGCTTTTTAACACTGCTACTTTTTAAGCTTATATTCTCAATATGCTGTTATAATGTGAAACTTAATGAAACTAGAAACATCAGAAAAAAGGTATGGTTTATAGCCAGAATGTAAATATCCGACCTCATCTAGCAAGCWGTCTTGTTGTATGTAAGAAAAATATGTCAGTAAGGGAAAATTTTGTGAGTGTTGTCTCTGCTAGAGTTTTGTTCACTGTGAAGGTGAAMAAAGGAACATTTCTGTTTGAGAAACTCTGATGTGAATCTCGCCAGTARCATTTGTTTTCCTCCAGAAGAATCTGCACAGACAAGTGGAAAAAGAAGATATGCTTTCACATATGCTTTTTCTTCTTTTAGACTCAAGTGTTTTATTGAAAAAAAAAAACCAAAAAAAAAAAAACCAGCAAAGTGATCTAAGTTCCCTTTCTTCTGTTTTACCAACACAAAACTGAAACTTAAACCTAGGAGTGACTTTAATTTTTTTAAGGGAGTTKGTTCCGTATTTCTTTGCCAATCTATTTAAAGCATGAATAGAAATAATGGAAAATTACACTAATTTTTTCTGAGGTTTAGTCTACTGAATTTCATATCATATTTTTTGTTTAAAGCACTTTTGACTAAGTTACTTAGATTTTACTAGATACAGWAAAGGCACTGAACTTGATGGTGTGTCAACTTCCTTTAAGGAAAGACTGTCTAGCTGCACTGGCTACATGACACTCTTCTGATGTGGTAGGAAGGTGGAATATGAGCAAATATTAACAGGCATTGTGTGTTYCTGGCAGGTATTGCAAACTGAGATCACCACAGTTTTCCTCCTGGTGCGAACCTTGAGATATTCTTATGGGTTAATCAAATCACATTTATTCATTAAGGAAGTTATGTACCACTGGCGTTTTTTGCCAAGGATGCAAACTTAACATTATAAAATATGCTGATAGAACTCCCATGGATGTAACTCAATTGCTGGTGGATCAGCAAAGGTACATCCTCTACAATTAAACAGGTGACACTTAAGCAGGGCTTTGTTGGGATACAGGCCATGATTGTGGTGGGATACGAAGTTATGTTTAACAGTGTTCATGGTGCCTTGATACTCAATCATGCAGTAGCCTTCCTCACAGGGATACCACTGCCAGTGAAGAAGAAAAAAAGATGTTTGGAAATGTGTGCCTTAAAAGAAAAAAAAAAAAAAATCCCTTGGTAGGTGACATGTAGAAATGCCAACATGCCAGTCATTTTTTTTTCCACTGTTTCTTTAATCCCAGCCTGCAAACTCCTTCAAAATAATTTGGAGCAGTATCCATTCTGCCCAGGCACCCATACAGAACCTGTGCTAACATTACCAACACTCAGCTGTTCTTTGTGGCTGGGCCTGCATCTCCTCAGGCTGCCCAGGTAAAGCATCCAATCAGCCATAGACCCAAAACCTCCCAGTCAGATGCAGGAGGAAGACCCAAGTTATGGTGAGAGCATTTGAAGCCCAAGAAAAATTACAGGGAAGCATAGTTTATGACTGATTCTAAGTCTGAGGTGGTGAAGCARTGATTAGGACTGGGATGCATGTGTGCGTGACAGGAGGATGGGGATGAGGAATGCAAGCATGGTTTCCACTGTATCTAATACAACASTTAATAGCAGCTACTGACATCCCAGCAAGCTAGGTTTGGAAAATGACAGTCTGTTCTGAATTGCACTGTTTTCTTTAATTTTGATTTTTTGATGTCTTCTTCACTGGAACCTGGTTTGAAGTAATCTTTTTAATACTCTGACTGGAAAGATCCTGTTCTACTGCTTGTTAYAAAGGAATGTTTAGACTTCATTACCTTGTATTGGTAGGCTGGTTTGTTGCAGAAATTCGAGCAATAGTGTTTTGTTTAGCAAAAAACTGGAGCATTCATACTGACAAGATAGCTTGAAAAAATCACTTCACCAGGTTCTCATCTAGTACTGCTCCAATGAACTAAAATCAKGTAAACTTTCTTAATATAAGTCCATACTTTTTTCTTCTTTTTTTCCCTTCAAAAAAGGCAATGCAACTGCTGACATAATAGATGGAAGGAGTATTTGATGAGTTTTGCTGCTCCTAGGCTAAAGTAGGGTTCTGATACTTCAGTCCATCCAAAAAGATGAGAATTAAAAATTATCTAAGTGTTTGTTCTGTATCTGCTGAATATATATGCTGGGTTTGGCTGGGTTTTGATGGAATACGTTTTCTTCATGGTAGTTAGTATGGGGCTGTGTTTTGGATTTATGCTTGAAGTATTGATAACACAGGGACATTCTTGTTATTGCTGAGCTGCACTTACATAGCATCMAGGCCTTTTCTGCCTCTCACCCCAAACCACCAGGGAGGAGGCTGGGGAGGCACATGGAGTTGTGAGGGGATACAGCCAGGACAGCTGATCCCAACTGACCACAGGAATATCCCAGACCAAATGTCATAGAAAGCTGGGGGAAAGAAGAAAGAAGGGGGTCTTTCAGACTGATGACATTTGTCTTCCCAAGTCACATTACCCATGCTGGAGCCCTGCTTTCCTGGGGATGGCTGAACACCYACCTGCCCATGGGAAGCAGTGACTGAATTTCTTGTTTTGCAGCCTTTATTTTCCCTGTTAAACCGACTTTGTCTTGACCCAATTTCCTCTTCCCTGTCCCACCAGATCAGAGTGTCAGACATAGTTGCCAGCTGGGGATAAACCATGACAGCACCCTCTCTCTCCATGTATATATATACTAGCCAAAACTTTAAMGTTTTGGAAACTTTAATTTTGTGTGTCTCCTCAGGCATTTTTTCCTGTATGTGGCAAAACATTTTTGGGCAATCCTTTCGTCCATGCTTACCAAGAATATACTAAGCTGCAAAATAAACAGTTGTATCATTAGTAAATGGATGTATTGTGCACATTGGTATGTTACCTGCATTTCTGCTAGCTCTRTTTCTATAGCAAGATTTAGTAATCAAAGAAGGTCCCTATTTCACGCCACATKAACTATTAAAATGAAGCCTGGAGTCTTTTTTGTAGCTTCAATGAGGTAGTGTCTTGCCGGAGCCAGTATCTATGGCATTCAAAAGTTTTTCTTGTCACCAATACACGTTGGACCACAGCTACGTATCAGTGATTTGTAATTAAGTGATATTTAAGTTCAAGTTACATGTAGATAAGTGGCTTTAGCTTTATCTTGGTGAGGTAAAGACAGGATGGGTGTGGTGGGTAAGTTCCATGCAATAAACTGTCCAATTTATTCTTCCCAAAGCAAATATCTTAGTTAAACAGCATCCTATTAATTGTAGATTTTAATATTTTCTCTCAGAACTATTTCAGGTCTTGTTCTGCTGTAGATYCTTGTGGGTGTTTTCCAAAAACATACCCCTATTTGTTTCAGTTTTTATATTTTTATTTACTTCTGTTTTCTTTTCTTAAACCTCTTTAGCATCTCTACATTTCCCTAGGAGTCCTTAGCCAGAGGTTAACCTAGAGGTTAACATTCATATTTGAGACCACACTTACTTAACAGTACTCTAAAGAATGGTGAATCCCACAGAGAAAAAAATAATTGTTAGCAGAAMAATTTTAGGCCCTCACAATTTGACAATCTGTTCCTTGCCTCTAGATTCCCTCCAGATTACTGGGAATGGAGGCATAAGCTATGACTGCCTTTCAGTGGGTGAATCCTAATGCTGTTGCCATCAAAGCACACATTTAATAAAAACAAGACAATCTAAAACTGAATTGCCTCTACTACCTCAGAATTCATCTGTAGAAACAACGTCTGGCTTTTGTTACCCCTTTGAAATGACAGGTGAGTTCTCCTTATCTGCAGAAGCAGTGAAAACTGCATCAAGGAGAAAGAAAAATACCAGTCAGGAAACATAATTTTATAGCTGGTGAATAGAACAGCAGYGCCAAGCTTTGTGCCAAGGTTAGCTGGTATCTGGTGTTAATACCTGTGATGTTTTCTTACACACACAGTTTAGATGTAAGAGAAACACAGATCCTGGATGCACAGGTGTACTGGCAAAATACTGTCCCGGGTAAAGAGCTGACATGTATTTACCTCTCACAACTTGCTGTCCCTACTTGCCCGAACAGCTCCATCCATGCGCTAGGGCGGCCGAAGGAAGGTCCCTCGCTATCTCTGRTGCCCGTGGGGCAGTGGGCGCGGTTCTGCCCTGCTCCGAGCAACCCTACTCAGGTCTGCCCCGCCCGATCCTGCCCGGCCCGGCGGCTGCGCCTGCTCCGCCTGGCAGGACGGGCTGGATCCGGCGCCCGGGGCCGGCCCGGCTACGGCGGTGGCCAGCGGTGTCCGCTTCTTCCTCGCCCGCCCCCGCAGAGCAGCGCTTGACCSCCGGCGGGTGTGTATAGGTGTGTGGGGTGTGGTGGGGCGGAGGTGTCYGACACTGCGGTTTCCAAAAGAAAAAGGGTCGTGAGGGATGCTCGTGGATTCACGCAACTATGCGCGTTCAGATGTACACGGTGCCTTCCGTTCCTGTCCGTGCCTAAGCGCTTGCCTTCTCCGCTGCTTCCCTCCAAAATGCCCCCGGGCAGCTCGCGRTTCGCCTCTGTAAAAGAGGGAGGAGAAGTTCCTGCTCTCCCCCGGTGCCCGTGGGCGCCCCCGCCGARGCGGCCAGCTGGTGGAAGCGGCCGGGAAGGCGCAGGACGCCCGGGACGCGGCGCTGGGCGCTGCGGGCGGTGGGGCAGACGCGGCAGGGTGGCCAGTCTGYTGTGCACTAGGGCAGATCCCTCCCACTCCGGCCAATTTCGGTGAGGAAGGTAAAATGCGGAAGTTGCCACCCAGAACTGTCAGTGGATCGTCGGGTTTTTTGCCCGGAGCACGTAGTTAAGAAAATTAAATAAATGAAATAAAGCTGCCCTTCGTGCGTACAGCCAGCCTCGGTCCTCGCCGGCAGCCGGCACCCACGGCTGCTCGCCCGTATGGCGACGTTACCTGCCGCAGACAGGAGGGCGTTCGCCCTGAAAATCAACAGGTAAGCGGCTTTCCTCGGACCCGACTGCTATCCCTCGCCAGGCTCAGGCTGGCCAGGACAAGCGGGCGGGACGGCTCCTCCTCTGGAGACCCCCGGGGCGGAGAGCCATCTGACAGCTCCAGATAGCCGGGCTAGCCAGCCTCCGACGGGCACCGCTCCGCGCCGCCCGCTGCTCCTGCCGGAGTTGCAGAGCCGGGCTGCACTGCTGCTYTAAGGTTCGCTCTGATGAAGGGTGCTCAGACGAAGCCGGCTGTGGGCCCGTSTCCTCTGGCAGGGAGGTGGCGTCCAGTCTCACCCCAGGAGTTTGTTCCCCASCTGTTCTGTCCGAAGAAGTCCCGAGTTCTTTGAAGTTCTTTGAAGGGGCTGCTGGCGATAGGGAAGGGGACTGGGGTTCCCCGAACGTCACAGGAAGTAGCAAAATTACCTGGTCCCTCTAAATTAGCACTCTTGGCAAATGAGGAGTTTATGTTGGGCATCAATACTGAAATGACATACATCCCTAGGTTTTTGGTGGTTTTTTTTCCCATTCTTTAACCTATGGAAAGGGAAAGTCCCCCGATGACTGAAAATGTATCTACCTCCCAGATTCCCTCCCTAAACCAAATAAATTGGTGTTCAGCTGTTGGAACAGCATACTCTTGGGGCTAAACTTGCTGTCTGATAGACTTTGGTGTCTTTTCCTAGGGAAATGCTGACTCTGCTGCCCAGTTCATCTGTGTTCTGGGGTGGCATTAAGAAACCAAGACAATTATTTTCACATTCTTAGGCTGAAGGAGAAAACAGGCCTCTTTTTTGAGAGTCTTGTCATCTGAGACAAAAACTGTGTTTCCAGGGTGTTGATGTAAGTACCAGGTACCTAAGTTTGCTGACACATAAAAGAACAAATAGCATAATGGTAATATAAACTGAGGATAAGTCTCTGTGCCAGGGAGAAAAGTATGCAGAGAAACTCCACCTCCTCAGCAATTTGTTGGAAGACATGAGGTTTGCAGTCAGGGAGGATAAAATTAGCTCCTCTGKGATGTGCCTTTCTCATGGCAGAATGTGCATCAGTGTACCTTTCATTTGGGAATCTATTTAAAATTTATGGTGGAATATTCACAAGAGYGAGACACCGTATTTGGAAGCTATCAGATGAGCAGCTCATGAGAGGATCATGCCACAATTCCTGATCATTTGGAGACTTGCTTGAACAGAAATCATARCTAGCAGATGTTTACCGAGTTTGAGTTATTTTCTTTCTTCCTATTTTTAGGGTCAGCTTTTTGGCAGCTTTCCCTAGCTTTGGTGATGGTCACTGTTCATCTCTATGACTAAAGCCATACAAAGAACTGGAGTAATAACAATTAGTTTAACTTCATTCCATGAAGGTTCACAGAAGTTTTGCTAGTAAAAACTSTTGTGAGATTAAATTACTGTTAAAATTTAAAAAAAATTCTTTTGAATCAATAGTTAAATAGTATTTTTATAGCAAGTTAAATGTTGAAATAGATTATGAAAATATTCTGAATATTATTCTGATTTAAAAGTCTGTMTTTTTATTTTGTGAGCATGGATATTCTCTTTTACACTTACACTTTTTTCTCTTTAATCAGTATMGTAGATATTTTTTGGAAGGATATTTTGTTTCCCTTTCTTCAAAAGGAGCAGGACATTTTTACATGCCTCTAATGCAGTTTGTATTGCTGGCAGACGAGTGATAGAGCTTTGCAAGAAGCATTTTACAGCTGTAAAATTTTGTTTCTTTTCAGAGTTTGTGACTTCTTCAAAATGCAACTTGTAGTGAAAGTTGAACATTACCGACAAGGCAACATTTTCAGGAGTTAGTAAATTGCCTCTGTAATTTCTTTGCATAAACTACAAATTTCCATGCAAAACTCTGCCCTTTTTTGTTCATTCTTTCTCTTGCCAGTGATTATGTAAGTTATATACGTTTTTATGAGGACCAGCAGAAGTTTAGGCTCTGTTCTGCCTAAACATCAGCCACCTCCCTGCCACTAACTAACATAAAGTGTGTTCTGGTGTGTTTGATGAGCCATGGTCAGAGAACAACCTATGAACTCTATTCTGTAAAAAATTGGCAATAGCATGACACAAAATGTCTTTCTGGTGTCATTAGGATTTAAATTTAGTGTGAGTTCTTGAGCACTGGAGTTGCAGATATTTCAGGAACAGCTATCACATGGCAAGCAACACATTTGTTTAGAGCTAGGTCAAATTTTAAAAACAGGCCTTCAAATGCCTTCAAATTCTTGCATGCAACCTGCCCACATAACCATGTTTTCCTATCACTTTATTCTTCCTTCCACCCATCTGGTCTCTGTTGCCCCAACCTGTTGCTTCCTGCCTTTTTTAATCCTGCAAAGACTTGCACGTATGTTTTTAATGCATGTATGTGAGTAGTTCCTTCTGCTTTAATAGGAGAGGTTTTATGAATAATGATGTTCATTTCCTATGTAGAAGTGAAGGAACAAATCTTTAGTCCCTCAAGTCAGGCAGCTAGAAGTCATGGGACACAAAATGCCAGATCATCTTTACTGAGTTTAATTCAAGACAGTAATTAGAAGGTATCTGGATTGTGCAATRTAAGTGTGTCTACATTTCAATCACAGTATTTATCCCCAGGAATCTAGGAAATTAAAAAATAATTTTGTAAACCACTGAGGAGAAAACAACTCACCATTGATAGAAATGTGAGCTCCAATATGTACCAGCTAAGCAGTGTAGGTTTGAGAGACCAGAAAAACTGAATTTTAATCAGTTTGTCTCAGCAGTGTGTTAGGATAAACACAACATTAACAGAAGAGATAATCTATCTTTATTWTTTTTTTTCTTTAGCTAGTGCAATGTACTGTCTTTCCCATAGGTCTTGCTGTACTAATTGTTTGTTTTGACTTCAAGTGAAGAAAACTGTGCTTCAAGCACCTAGCCACTGCTTGAATTTCAACACATGAATTACAAAACAGAAGTCATCAAGAACAGCAATACAGGTCCCTAACCTATCACTTAACTTTCAGTCTTGCAAATATAAACCCTTCCAACAGGCATACTCCYCAACTGCCTTTACTGACAACYGTTGTCTGAATTTCACAAGTATTACATAAGAAATTTTCAACATTCATTTCTGTAATTTCATTTCCTTGTCCCTGAAATTGCCCAGTTGTGAAACAAACTTAGCTTTTCCTGTTCTAGTTTCAAGACGTGCACTTAAGGATGAGTTTACATGCATAGACATATTAAGGAATAACAAACCCACACTACCAATATTAAAAGAAACATTTGGCTAAAGATTTCAATTTTTTAAAAGCTTACATTAAAAGTCATACTCATATGAAATTCTCCAATTATACCAGGAATTGCAATTTACGTTAATGATGAAAATACATTTAACTTTTTTTTTTTTTACTTGAAATGAAAAGGTCCTCTTAAATAATATATTGCACAGAGTGTCAGGTCTGAAGATTCACAAGAATTTACCCTAAATGACAAAGGAATGTCATAAATTTTGTGGAAGAGTCAAGTACAGTGCAAAAATTGCCTTCATTTCCTGTATACTCTGATAGTAGATTTCTGTTCCATGCATCTCCTTTATGGGGCTGAGGCAGGGGCTGGATTGAATTCCAATAAAACCCTTGTTATATGAATATAATAAGATGTTAATTACTTAAAAGCATTGACCAGACTCCATTGTATACACCAAGCTATTTATTTTCATTATTTTTTCCTTTAATAAATACATAAATATATATATAAATATATAAATACATAAAAGAAGGTCCAGAGGGCACCTCAGTGTTTTGTAAGTACAATAGGTTTCTTGTACAGGAGGTGTTCATGTGTGAAATGGTAGTGATTTTGTATTTGGTGCACAGAATATTAAATGTAACAGATTAAAGGGAAAAAAAAGTAAGATGCATGTACTTCATGTGGTAGGCATAGCAACATTAGATAGTTTATAGTAAATTGGCATTTTTCTAAGACTTTCACAAAAGTGAAATAGATTATTCTTTTAAATCCTTGGGACGATTACATGGAGTTCATGTTCACAGGGCATAAAGATTGTGTTTGCATCTTAGATTCCTAAAAAGGTTTGCATTGGAAGGGACATTCAGTGGTCATGTAGTTCCAGAGCCCCTGTTATTGGCAGAGACAGCTTTCACCAAATCAGGTTCTTCAGAGCCCCAGCAAACCTGGCCTTGACCATTTCCAGTGATGGGGAATCCACAGCTTCTCTGAGCAACCCATTCCAATAAATCACCACTTTCACAGTAAAGAATGTCTTCCTAATATCGAGTCTTAATCTATTCTTTTTCACTTTAAATTGAGAGGATTCATTTTCTCCCTTGTCCTGTCACTACAGGCTCTTTTAAAAAGGCCCTCCCCATAGTTCCTTCAGGTTCCCTTTAGGTTCTGGAAGGCTGATACTGGGTCTTCCCAGTGCCTTCTCTTCTTCAGGCTGAACAAACCCAACTCTCAGTCCACCTTCACTGGAGCAGTGCTTCAGCTCTCCTCTGGGTGCACTCCAAGGGGTCTGTCTTCTTCCTGTACTGGGACCCCAGAGCTGATGCAGCCCTGCAGGTGGGGTCTGACCTGAGCAGAGCAGAGGGGCAGAATCCCCTCCCTGGCCCTGCTGCCCACACTGCTTTGGATACAGCCCAGGACACATTTGGCTTTCTGGGTCTTAAGGACAGCATTGCTGGGTCATGTCCACCTTTTCATTCATCAGTACCTTCAATTCCTTCTCTGGACAACTGTTCTCAATTTATTAATCTCTTAATTTTACAGGTCTTGGTGGTTGCCCTGAACATGTTCAATGCCTTACATTTGGCCTTGTTGAACTTCGTCAGGTTCATGTGAGCCCACTTTTCAAATCTGTCAGGATCCCTTTCCTCTGGACAGATCCCTTCCATCAAGTGAAATACTCAGTTTGATGGTGCACTCAGTCCCACCAAGTATGTCATTAATGAAGTTATTAAGTAATATTGCTCCTTTTACTTACCCTTGAGGAACAGCTCTCATTACTTATTTCCATTTTTGACATTGCACATTTACTGCAGATCAAGCAAGGAAGCTATCAAGCTAGTTCCTTCTCCAGCTAAGACTTCACCCATTATATACATGTCTCTCCAATTTAGAGATGTGGGGCACCATACAGAAGTTCAGGTCAATAGCACCAGTTGCTCTTCCCATATTCACTGAATCAAGAGGCCTTCTATTCACTCATCTAGAGGCCTTCTACAATCAAGTGACTGAATCAAGTGATTCAGTCACTTGATTGTAGAAGGCCTCTAGATGAGTCCAGCACAATCTGCTCTAGGTGAAGTCATGTTGGCTATCTTTAATCACAGATATGTATTCCATGTGCTTCTTTATAGCTTTCAGGAGAAGCTGTTGCATGATCTTACCAAGCRCTGAAGTAAGGCTGACTAGCACTGTTCCTGGATACTGTTTTTGTTTGCAAACTGTTTAATCCGGCTGTAGGAAGTTAATGCTGGAGTATACAGRAGTATCACTTTACTTTTTTCATCTTTCATTCAGTTTTTTCCATTTTTAAAGCTGACTACAACATGTTTTTMTTTCCAGTTGTCCGCAGCATTGATCTCCCGTTTCTGGTTTACAGGGATAGATTATAAACAGACCAAAGTATCTGCTCAATTATTTCACAGAATCACACAATAGTTGAGGTTGGAAAGGACCTCTGGAGGTTATCTTGTTTCAGCCCTTCTGCTCAAGCAGGGCCATTTAGACCTAACTGCCTATGATCATGTCCAGTTGGATTTTGAAGGCCTCTAAGGAGGCAGACTCCACAATTTCTTTGATATCCTGTACCAGAGTTCAGTCATCCTCATGGGAAAAAGATGTTTCACATGGAATCTCCCAAGTTTCAGGGCASGCTCATTCCCTCTAGTGCTGTCACTGAGAACCACTGAGAAAAACCTGGCTCTGTCTTCTTCACTCTGTCCCTTTAGATACTTGTATAAATTGGTAAGATTCCCCAAGCCTTCCTTTCTCCATGCTGAACAATCCCAGTTGTCTCAGTCTTTCCCCACTGGAGAGATGCTCTGGTACCTTCACCACCTTAGTCATCCTTGGCTAGTCTCTCTGCAGTATATCCATGTCTCACTTATACTGAGGAGCCCAGACCTGGGCAGAGAACTTAGGCATGTCTCACCAGCATCAAGCAGAGGGCAAGGATCAGCTCCTTCAACCTGCTGGCAATACTCTGCCCAGCACACCCTGGCGTGACAAATGGTTTTTTTGCAACCAGAGTATATTGGTGGTTCATGTTCAACTTGGTGGAAGTCATAGTCTCCTAGAACCAATGTATGGTCATGATCCTCTGGGACCTCTGATGTTTTCCAGCTAAGTGCCTTCCAGCATATATAGGTGCATGGAGACCATCCAGGTGCAGGGCTTTGCCTTATTCACAAGGTTTCCATCAGTCAGTTTCTCTAGCCCCTTGAGTTGCCTCTAAATGACCCTCTAGTGCATCAAAAAGGTCATGCTGCACTCTCCTSCCACTTCTGTGTTATCAGTAAATTTGCTAAGGGTACATTCTGCCCTGTCATCCAGATCATTAATGGAGATGTTAATCAGGATTGGATCCAGTACTGACTCAGATTAAGAACCCCATCTCTTTACTCCAAGCTGTTTTTCCTAGTCTGTGGCATCACTGTCTTGGTGTATTCTGGAGTTTTAGTCAGCATAAGGAATAGATTGTACATGGCTCTAAAGCAGATGAAGAGAGGGGAGAGAAGACAGGGTGCTCTGCAACTTCATATGCTACTCATAAAGACCAGTCCCCACTGCAGCCTCTGCACTTAGTTGCTTTATCTTCCACCTGTCCACTCTTTGAAATCAATGCAGTTTGAGGGAGCAGAAAAGATAAAAAGGATTCAATACCATGGTTTCATCTCTGCTCTGTAAGTTACAAGTGCTCGCAGCATGTGGACAACTAAATAGTTTATTAAAAGCCTCAGATGGCTCTTCCCCTAGGTATATTGACCTGTGTGTCATACTCTGGGACATTTTTACAGGTACTCCTCCACTATAAGGGAGAGATGTACACTATCASAAGTGGATTGTAAATCAGTTATAGGAGTAAGCTGAAGAAGAAAGCAACATCATATGTCTAGATTGTGTCATAGGGTAATAATTGAGACTTCTGTTAAAAATTCCAGTAAGTATCTCCTCATTTTTCAAGGATAAGATTATTCAGGATGATGCCTTTACTACATTTGGCATCATAGTGTCCATCACAAAGGCCAAAAGCCCTTTCTTCTGGCATATTCTGCAAAAATTGCAACATTTCATGCCTAAAATATATGTAACTATTAGGAAGTAGAGAAGAAATAGCAAGAAATGCCCCCGTAACTACTTTTCAGAGGGTACTGATGCATTTGGTTATTCAGTGACTTACTTTTGGTTTTTATTGATTACCTTTCTGGAGTCATCTGCCTGCCATACAATCAGGATTATAGTAGCCACTTAAGTAGGAGATGGATGACAAACACAGGCCCACCCAGCCATATCTCTGTGAAAAATTACAAGTGCAGGAAAGATAGGCTCCATAATACAAGTGTACACTTTATCAGCTGGTAGGCAGCTGTAGAAACCGTCTTTAGAGAACACTTGGTCATGCAAGCAGAATACAGTTGTTACAGTTGAGACAGATGTTATTGACAGCTAGGAAGCTTTCTAACTGCAGACTTCATACTCAAATGGGGTTTAAAATATAACCATCTATTTTCTATTATTTCCTGTTAAAGCTTAGTGTTATACAGCACTTACATGTCTGTGCAATCACTGACCTCAGGTGTAATAATCTCTGTTATATGAGTGGAGTAATGGGATTTTTGCTTGTTCTCTGCTGAGCTTGAAAGAGACTTTACGCTCTGAGAAGAAAAGCTCAGAAAGGCATTTTAACATAGATTTTTAAGATCTTATGTCCCTCCAGACTTGAGACATATATGTCGTGGTGAAGCCTAGCTGGCAATTTATGATGAGGTTTTTTTGTATAGTCAAGGAAATCATGAGCTTACCAAAGAAAAATCTACATGCAAATAAGAAACATTTTTACATGTCCAACAAGTTCTGTGTATGAATATTTCTTATTCATTGTTCCAAACAGTTGTCATTTTCAAACATGAAGTGAAAACCAGTGAGAAAGAAATATTTAATGTTGCATTTTATAGCTTCTACCACTTTCAGGTTTTATGGTCATTAAAAACTACAGTTCATGAGCATGAGTCTATACAGTTGTCCTCTTTTTCTATTCTGATTTKACTATTTTTTAAAATTTGGTTTGAGAAACCCACACCAGGCTTTACTGTTGTCTATAGCTGTAGGAAAAAGGGTAGTCTGAGAATGTGCTTATCTGATTACACCATTACACTAAATGTTTGCAATCGGAAATGTAGTTACAGAAAAATAGGCCCAGGCCTAGCCAGCTCTTGGGCCAAGTTCATACATAAAGTCCCTAATACCTTTCCTTATGAGTTTTGTAGAATTATACTTGCATGTGCTGAATCACGGTTTTCTGAGMTTTGGGTCTTTTATAAGGGAGTCAGCACACCTTGCACTCAATATTAGTATTTTTCCCTAGGCAAACTGGGTTAGATAAGAGCGTGTATTATTTCAGTTGTCACATGATCTGAGCCTTACAAAGATAATAGTATCAAGACCTCATGTTTAGAACATCGAGTAAAATGTAACATTTCTCCAAGCTTTTCCAGATATTTCAGTTTGTAACTTACGATATAAAATGTCTTGCATAATCCACGTTTGTAAGAGTGTGTAAAAATGAAATTTATACATGTAAAGGCAACCAGCAGATACAAAAATAYATTATTTTTAACAACACTTTTTAATATACGCCAGATTCTATGAACATTCTTATTTTTTAAGAGTATGACCAAAAGATCCAGCTTACTGCTTTGGCTCCTGCTGAAGTTCAGTCAAAATTCCTGTTCTAGAAATAGCAGTACCTCTTCATGTGCTTGAAAAGGGCCAACTTTTTTTTTTCAGGTATAGTGTCCTAGTAAATGATGCTACTTTTTCTAGTTCAACTTAGCGCTAAAAAACCAAAAGTTGTTGTAAGAACTGACCAGAAGAAAAAAACCTTCATGTTTTTCCATAACAGAAAAGCCACACTGAAGCTCCACCAATCTGTGWTCTTAGGAAATGAGGGGCCAAAATATTAACACAAATTATTTTTCCAGTTTCTTTCCATTTGCCTTATTTCCTCCTCTAGCCTTTCATGTACTCAGTAATAAAGACCCTTTCGTGAATATATTATGGATTTTTTTGAAGTTGACAGCCACATTTTTTGCTGGTTGATAAAAAGACCAACTTTGACCTTGATAAAAAAATAAAAACAACCCCATAGGAGTAAAAATAATTTCCCTGGAATGACACGTATATAGTCTGTATTTTAATATTATTTATTATTGTTGTTAATATCTGACTTTTTCCACTTAGTATCAATAATTGTTTCGTAGTAAAAAAAACAAAAACACAAGAACTATTAAACTTGGTACAGGTTTTACAAAATTACCAGTATTACCGGAGCATTTTCTTAGTGAAGCCTTTTCGATGCTCAGATAATGCACATTATCTTTTTGTTAAGAACTGGGGGAACAGTGCAGACAAAACAAAACTCCAGAAAAGTAAACTACTATAATTCTATTATTTTCAAATCACAGTATAAAGAGAAAGTGACACATACAATCATTACTGGCCTCAAAATTGTCATTATCATTGTAATTGTAAAAAATGTAAGCTTTTGGGAGACTTCTAAACAGTTTAAAAATAAAAAACAAACAAACAAACAAACAAATAAATAAAAGCTGTGCCCTAACTACAAAGTTTTGCAATGGAATATAGACCTCTGTGGTCTCCTGGAGGCTGTAGGGGCACATTTGTTAAAAATGTTTCTTCAGACATCTCATTTAACTAAAAATAATAAGGCACCAATGTGACTTTTAGTACTTCAAGCAGAGAGTATTCTGAGCCAAACACAGAAAATTGTCCTTAGATAAACYGAGGTTAATCCATTCAAAATGCAACCTTTATGTACATACTTCTGTGTGCTGGTAGATATTAAGGCAGTGGGGATAACAAAAGAATTCTGGTGTTTATGCATGTATTTATCTTCTGTTAGCATCATTAATTAGCATCAAATGCGATATTAATTACAAATTTTCTATTGCATATATAAATTATGGTGACCAGTCTTAAGTCTATAATAGAATGACAGATGACATTGATTTGTACTTTCTGCTTTTCAAGAGGTGCCACTTAACTATCATGTAAAACCTCACACCTAAAATCACTTTAATTGCAAAGGCCAACCAGTCAACAATGCATATACATTGTCTTCTCAAATGTTATATCATAGCTACTCCTATTATCCATACAGTGATTAAAAACTGCATAAAAACATTGTTCATCAGGACCAAATCATGGGGTTTTGGTTTCTTTGCATGGCCAGGATTAGAAAATTATTTTTATCAGTGCTTATGTCTCTTCCCAAGGGAGAAACAGCAAAACAGAAAAACAGAGTAAAATCTTCGCTGAATAAATACCATACATGACCTGGGAAAGAAATAAAAATTGAGCTCTTGCCCATTTTACTTTCTAACAAGCTAACAGCATAATGAAGTCAACAGTTTCCTCTTCTAGATTTTTTATTTTGTTCCCACACCATCCCTTGTAAGAAGATAGTTGTTCAATTTCAACCATCTTGAACAGGATCTTTATTGCTTTAGCTGATATGGAGTCTGTGGTAGACCCCAAAGTGGGTGTGTGCCAGAGGGTGTACAGCCTACCTGAGCCAACAAGGAAGCAGCAGCAGTTCAGATCGACCACTGCTGTAAACAGTGACTAACAAAGTGGAGCTCTGGTGCCTTAAGGACTAATTAGAAACTTAGAAGAAAAACAGGCAGTTCCACTGGCAGTAAGAGCAGATCTAAGTGAGATTCCCATAGTTGCTAGTTAAAGATCTGGATCATTGCCCAAAATGGTGTGTATGTGTTTGCGTGTGGGAGTGAAAGAGAGCGGTAGGTARTTGTTACATTTTTCTCTTCTAGAGCTTTTTAGTTGCTTTAGTTTTCAGTTGTAACTAGAGAAGTTTCATCTTAGGCTCAGAAAAGAAAAAAAGCTAGTGAATTTTCTTTGCCAGTGTCAGATGAAAGGGATTACTCTTCAGGGTAATCAAGATTGAATATTTTACCTGTTAAGTAAATGTTTTCACTATTTTTTTTTATGATTCTGCTATCACATTTAAGTGTGAATGTTTCTATCATTGGGGATAGTTCTTGAACTCTATTTATTTATTTATGTATTTATTTGTTTTCATATTTCTTTGCTGTCTAATTGCATMTGCGGCTCTTGCAGAAGACAACTTCAGTCTGCTGGAAGGGATTGTAAGGTTGTTAAGGATTACCCTTTCTGCCTCCCCTCTAATAGTAAGTAACTTTGGAGAACTTCATGCAGTAGGCTTGTGAGGCATCCTTTTAAAATTAGGTTTTTTCTTAYGAAATTTTTGATTTTCAGTTAATAGGTGATCTTTACAGCTGTTCTCTTTCTCTTTTGAAATTTTCTTCCTCTGTTTAAATTTTCATTTTATATACATATTAACAAAATACCCATTGTGCCTGCTTTTAAATTACATATTTCAAAGACATAGATAATTGAGCAGAATTTACAGTGAAACTGCAGAACCTGCTTTATGCATTATAAGCATGCAYATAATTTTAATTATAGAACCAGCAATGTTCAGCCATAGATCTAACAGGCTGTTTTATCTTCCTTTCCTGATASTTCACCTGGGCCCAGCTAATAACCCAAATCTCCAAGCTCATGATCCTTCAGTGAGCTCTGTCCTGAGAAACATTCCAGAATTTGACCTACAAGATGAATTTAATTTTAAGAACCTCCAGGTGTAGTCTGTTACTTTGGTTACACTGTTAATATATTATGCAAACTGTATGCTTTGCATTGGAGAGTATTTGTGAAACACAGACTATGTGTCAGCTGTTTACTAGCAATTGCTGCAGGTTTATATCTACCTGTGGGACAGACACTGGTGAAATTGAGATTGAGAAGCACCAGTTTGGGGTTTGGGTTTTGTTGTGGTTGGTTGTTTTTATTTGGCTACCCTCCAGTCGTATCTGGGTGGATCAGGAAGTCTGGTGAGTTCCAGTTTTTTCAAGAATTGCACCAGAGAAGTATGTCATCATCATTCAGGGGCCAAGATGTCACAGAATGGAAAAATTAGTTCCAGTTTATTTTATTTTGTTCTGACACTAGTTCAGCGAAGGACCTAAAATCCTTAGAATGCTGTCACCTGCCATCTTTTTACAGGTCTGAACTGTCTTTCTACATGCCATTGAATGTTGACAAACTGTAAATTCAGCAGTGACCTTTGTGGAAAARTCTTCACCAAATCTACACCTTTTTTTCAGCTAGTGAAAAGGAATGGCTGTCATTATAAGTGATCAGTAGAGCTATTRACACTGCTGGTCTTTGAAAGGGTTGCAGTTGCCCAGATGCTGTTTTCCAGGTAGTTCAGGGACATCACTAATGGGCTCTTGTCACTATGCAGTCACGACATGGCTGCTTAGAATCACAGAATGGTTTGGGCCAGAAAGTACCTTAAAGGTCATAGAGATCCAGCCATCCCCTTCATGGGGGATGCCTTTCAATAGGCCAGGTTGCTCAAAGCCYGATCCAACATGTCCTTAAACACCTCCAGGGTCAGGGCATCCACASCTTCTCTGGGCAACCTGTACCTCACCAGCCTCTGTGTAAAGAATTTCTTCCTAACATCTAATCTAAATCTCTCCTCTATGAGCTTACAACTGTTGCCCCTTTGTCCTATCACTATWTGCCTGTAGAAAAAGTCACACTCCCCCTTTTTGACATGTTCCATTTAGGTAAAGGATGTGATGAGGTCTCCCTAGACACTTCTCCAGGCTGAACAACTCCAGGTCTCTCAGCTTTTGTAAGAGAGATGCTGCAGTCCTCTGATCATCTTTGTGATTCTCCTTTGCTGATACTTTTTGCAACAGGTCTGTGTTTATCATGTKCTGAGGGCCCCAGACCTGGACTCAGTACCCCAGGCAGGTCACGGAAGAGCAGAGTAGAGAGGCAAAATCTCCCTCCCTCAGCCGACTGGCCACAATTCATTGGATGCAGCTCAGGATGCAGTTGACTCTATATCCTGTGACCACAACACTGCTGGGTCATGTCCAGCTTTTCACTCAGGAGAACCCCCAGGCCCTTCTCCATAGGGCTGCTCTCAATGACTTCTCTTCCCAGTCTGTACTCATATCTGGGACTGTCCTGACCCAGGGGCAGCCCTTCACACTTGGACTTGCTGAACCTCATGAGATTCTTGTAGGCCCGCTGCTTAAGCTTGTCCAGGTCCCTCTGGGTGKCATCTCTTCCTCTTGTTGTGTTAACTGCTCAGCTTTGTGTCATCTGCGAACCTGCTGAGGGTGCACTTGATGTCATTGGTGATGTCATTGGTGAAGATATGGAAGAGCAGCAGTCCCCAGACAGAGCCCTGAGGAACACCACTCCTCACCAGCCTCCACYTGAGGCTGGGTCCACAACAGCCATTGACAGCAACTCTCTGGCTGTGTCCATCCAGCAAATTCCTTATTCACTGAATAGTCTACCCATCATAGCCATGCCTCTCCAATTTGGAGATAAGACASACATGGGATAGTGTCACAGAAACCAAGGTACATTATATCAGTAAATCTTCCRGCCATTGCAGCCACTCCATCATACAGGGCCACCAGGTTAGTCAGGCACAATTTRTCCTTAGTAAAGCTGTKCTGGCTGCCTTGGATCACCTCCTTTTCTTGTATGGGAAGATTATGTATGCCCCATAATCTTCCCAGGCACAGAGGTGAGGCTCACCAGTCTGTAGTTGCTTCTGTGTTCTTTCTTTCTTCCCTTTTTAAAAATGAAAGCAAAGTTTTCCTTTTTTCAGTCAGCCAGGATTTTACTTGACTACCGGGACTTTTCAAATATAATGGAGAATGGCTTGGCCAGAACATCAGCCAGCTTCCTCAGGACACTTTTAGTGTCCTGCTGTTGCAGCAGGAACTTTCTTCCCAATACCTCACTAGAGCTTTCTTACTTCAATTTAAGTAAATTACTTATTCTTTCTCCCTCTAGGGACATGAACTGTTCACCATTTTTTTTACATATTGATATTTTTTRCATAGTCAAGGACAACTGCTGTCTCCTGTCAGTCTTCCTTTTTGTGGCATAACTGGTTTTTTCAGTCTTTCCTCCCAGGTCATCCTTGCCACAATTTTTAGCCTTCCTACTACTATCTTTTGAAGCCTTTTAARATTGATTGCATCTTACTCTGTGTTGTTATAAATATGTACATCAGGCCAAGTATGTGTYATTGACTTAACATAGAAATAACATCAGTTTCTCCTCACTTGTGGTACTTTCACTGGTAAGTGTCCCAGTATGCTCTCTCAGTGTCTCTTCTGTGACATGGCTATTTCTTTTGACAGTTAATTTCACTTTTTGTATTTCTGAAGTTGGGTTTTTTTCTTCCTAAGTTTAGAGATTTACATTAATTTTTATTGAATCTACCTGTGCTGATTTCAGGCTGTTTTTAAAACACTCAAAATTCCTCCTGGGTTGATGCRATCCCCAGATTTTAGTCCTGTGTTATGTATATCATCATCCATGTTGTAAAATAAAGTATAGACTGGAATTAGAGGAAAAATTTAATTGCTTCTCATAGTAAAATTTCCTTGCAATCTTCTTTTGAACTAATGATGACTATGCCTTGAGTATGTTTTATTAACCAGCTGTGAGCTCTTTTGGAACCAGCTATGATGATTCCATCTAGCCACTCTYTCCACTTATAGAAATGTCATGAGGGACAGTATCAAGAGCCTCACTTAGCCAGTTAAATTATCACAGAAAAGCATTAGATTGGTTTTATGTGACTAYCCTTAGATAAATCCATATTGTCTGTTCATCACCTCCTAATAATTGCCAATAATATACCAATACTTGTGAAACTTTTTGGACCAGAATTTACTGCAGTCACATTTTCTAGTTTCCCACCATACACTTCATCATCAGACTATTAATAAACAGGCATGTCTAAGGKGAYATAYATTTTAATGTTYGGTGCAATGTCATGGTCCTCTTGCTTCAACTAAATGGAAACCACAGAACTTTTTCTCAGATTTTTCAGTGGCTGCTTTGCATTTATCCTTAACCACTTGCCTTCTTTCCTCATTTTTCAGCACATAGATAGGCCRTTATTTCAGTCAAGTATGACTGTAAAGCTCTCCTCAGAATCAGAYAGGCCTGTTGTACAGACAAGGAGGGTGAGATATAGTCAGGCATAGATGGGCTGCAGCAGCCTCCATGAAAGCTAAGACATGACATGAACTACATGACCTGCASTACCATTTTCCTGGGGTACACCAGTAGTGCCCAAGGCAGCTCTTTGATCAGAAAACAGGCATGTCACAGACAACAGCCGTTCTGTTTCCACCTTAGTTCTCAAGTTCACAGAAGTTTCCATGCAGATCTCTGACTGTTACACCCATCTTCCCCCATGTTGGTGTGGTWAACTTGTGCTTTTGGTTCTTTTACCAGTTAGGACTTTCCTTTATCTAATCCTAACAAATCTAGGCAATCATTTCTGAGTTGGTTCAAACAAATTTTGCTGTCTTCTATTATTCTTACTGTACTTTATTCCTACAGTCATTGCAAAACTATGAAGTCAGTCAAATGAACTATTCTTATCTGAAAGTTGCCATTACAGATTAAAAGGTTTGTCTCATGCATTGGACATTGATTTAGTTTGAAAGTTCTTTCTATTGATGAGACACTGGAATTGATATCAGTACTCTTGAGAATTGTATTTGCTCTCATTTAGCTATATTTCYCAGGCTTTTACCAGACAGCAAATTTGGCCCTTCATACATATGTGTGCTTCCTCTTGTATTGAAAATTCAWATAATTTCCTCTTTGGAGCATCTGATAACCCCATTTTGGATGTAATTTAAGTATGTCTTATATTTCTGTTTAGTGCAGCAACTTCTGCAATAGACTGCAACACAGTTTTTACATCTGCTGCTATCTCTACTATTTCCATCAGTACCAGATACTTCTGCACAGGGTAGAAACTGACTCAGTTTGCAATAAATTAATAATTCTGAATAATACCATTGATGAGTAGGAAKTTCTCTTCCAAACTGATCTCTTTGCTTTCTCTGTAATTCTTTGTTCTAGATGTAATTGCTGCTGCCTTCASAGCAACATCACACTGACACCTGGCATGGCCTTTTGACCTAAAAGCAAATACTCGCATTTATGCAACTYTCATTTTCTAAATCAGGCCTAATACCTCTAATACTTTCAATACCTTCTGTCAGGTGCCTGTCACTTCACATGAACAGAAATGTATTAAGTGAAATTCAGCATTTTTGTCGTRGTCAAAAAAACATTAGTAAGTGTCACAGAATAGGTACAGTAGTCTTAGGAGTCAAGAGGTTACAAAGGAGAAACTGTGCAGGCAAAACTGTCCCATCTCATCTGTTGGTTCTAAGATGCCTATTAATRCTTGCTGGAGTTGAAAGAGTCTCATTTGGAAGGGAGTGTCTTCTGACCTCTGTATTTTCCTTTTTCCCATTTGACTGCCCYGGTGGGCTGCAGGCTATTGTTTTTACTTGGAATCTGCTTAACTGCATCTTGTTTTAAAAGACTTATCCTGAGCCCTTATGGTGAAATATAGTGTGGGTGTTTTGTTACCATGTCATGGCTGATTATTYTTAAACTGATTTTTCTAAATTGTATTAAACATGATTGATTAGTTTCCATGAAAAATGACCATGCWACTCTGCTGTATTTTCAGACTGCATCCATTATTATCACCCTGGAATTTCTGAAGAATTCCGTTCTGGGCTCTCTCTGCTTCCATAGCAACCAGTTAATTAGCACTTAAGAAATTTTTTCCTCAAATGTTTAGCTGATACAGTAGGCAGATTTTTTAATTCCTTCTTTGGTTTGCCTTGGGCTTTTTACAGCAAACTGCATTAGTAGTACAAGGCTGGGCTTAYACTGTTCAGTGAGTGGTCTCGTTTTTATGCCTTGATCAATTAAAATATTTGCTTATGTGATGTTCGTGTTTGTTTCTCTGCTTTATTATTGTATGTTTGCTTTGCAGAAGTGAATCTGYAGGTATTACTATGAAGGCTGCAGTCACACTTTACTTAAGGCCGAGGTTATTCTTTCTCACATCGCATTGCCCAGTTTCAATATGATGATAAAAATCTGTTGAAAGAATGACAGAATCTTAGATACATAGGACTGCAAAAGTTTTATGAGATTTTCATCAACTACAAGCCAAGAGGAATCTAGACCATTATCAAAATGTATTTATAAAYACTAGGACAGGAGACTAAATTGGCTAAATGCTGGCATTTGGAATTTGTACAGGGATAATTATAAGGGTTTTTCTCTGCTTTATTAAAGGCACTCCTCTTCAGAAATAAGAAAGCAATTTACTCTCCAACCAGGCTTTGCACAGATCTGTCAACGAAGCTTAAGTACCCCTGGCTTTTCTRCATTTCATCTGGTAAGTTCTGGGTTTATCTTCACAGGTTTGGCATGTTCATTGCTTAATGTTTTTAGGGTAAATTAAATGATCTTCTAAGTTSTCTTGCTTTCCACTGGCTTCTACCTGGAAGTGGTAAAAAATACTCTCTATGAGCTGAGGAAATTATGCCTTTGAGAAACATGAGAATTTTCCTTGGACCCTAGAATACAGTMCCTCTACATATTCCTGTGAATCAAAGTTAGTTCGTAAGCGTTGGAGTATATTACATTCTTTCCCTCCTTGAAGCATGTAAATGCTTTGTATCGTAGTCCTTCTTCTTTGCCYRGTTTTATRTACTGAGCATGATTCCATGTGGTCTGAAATATCCTGTGGTCAGCTGGGGTCACCTGTCCTTGCTATGTCCTCTCCCAGCTTCTTGTTCATCCCCGGCCTCCTTGCTGGTGGGGTGGTATGAGGAGCAGAAAAGGCCTTGGCTCCTTGTAAGCACTGCTCAGCAGTAAYGAAAACAAATTTTATTATCAACACTGTTTCCAGCACAAATCCAAAACATAGCCCCATAATATTTACTATGAAGAAAAATCAACTGTATCCACGCCAAAACCAACACAGATCAATGAATAAAGAGAAAAAAAAAAAGCAAGGTAGAGGCTCAACAAGCTCAACTTAATAGTTTCCASAGCTAGCAGCAGGGGCCACATGCTGACTGTTTTTCAGTGCTGTAGAGTGTGCATGTTAAGAGAGAMTTGCTGAAGTGTGTCCTGATTTGCATAGATAGAATTGAGTCAACTGTTACGTGTCTCCAAGTCATCTTCAGCCTTCCACATGTAATCACCCTCTAAAGAAGTCAGATCATATGACAGTGCCCTTATGACAAAGGGAAAAAATGCCAGATCTCTTYATTGCCTTTCAGGAGGATGAGTGTTCTGCAAACATCCCATGCCATAAATGAAGCTGACTATGATTTTGGCACTCTCCCTGTCCCTACCCTTCCAATTTTTGACTCTTTTTGTGAGGCCTGATAAGTATAAGCAGGAAGAGTCTGTGCACAAGTGAAAATCTAGATGGAAGTGGTTGCTTCCTGTGTAAGGGCCTCTCACCACTTCTCACTTCCTTAATCAGAAGCACTGTGATCTTTAACTAGTTCCTTGTGGTTTCTCAGCCTCATGAGGCCAGGTCCCTTCTTCTGCATGCAGACAACCACTTGTTCTATCAAGAAACTTGGTAGCTTTTCGTTTACGCCGTAGCTGCCATTTTGTATGTGCTGTCACA
Source organism: Alauda arvensis (assembly GCA_902810485.1). Taxonomy (NCBI): domain Eukaryota; kingdom Metazoa; phylum Chordata; class Aves; order Passeriformes; family Alaudidae; genus Alauda; species Alauda arvensis. Next base: position 931,532 of record CADDXX010000091.1, on the reverse strand, counting down.
ATCTACATGCCTCTAATTCATCATCCTTAAAAAGGTATGTTTGCAGTAATGACTTGTGGCATTTTCTGTAGAAAATTGTTTTGGACCTTTTTGTGATATGTGAAAAGGAGTGCTGGCTTCTTATTTAATCCATTTTCTGTGTTTCCTTGAAAAGTTGCACCAGTTGTTAGGGAGATCATTTCCTTCCACCTGCATTTGCTTTCTACAATATCTTTTTTACAATTRTGTCTAGTTTACAATAGTCAAAAGTGCATATTTCTAGTGATTAAAGGTTATTGCCAACACTTGAACTAGAAAAAGAGGACACAATTAAATCTAACAGGTTTGACCTATCAGAATGGAAAAGTGTGACTTCTGAAAGGAAGTGCAATGGTTATTAAAGTTTTTATTAAGCAAAACTATTTTGCATGTGAAACATTGCATCTTCAGCAACTGAAATRATGTATGCCTTTGTATACTTTAAGCTGTGTTTTACTTTAATCTTCAGTGAATTGCTTTTTCTAGTCAATCTATATATATGTTATATGTATTTATTATATATTATTTATTTATTATCTATTTTATATATATTTAGCTCTAAAAATCTCAATATAGATCTATTTACATATGTGTATACTAACATGCTGTGCTTCACAGACTGCCAGTACAGTGAGTTTCATCCTTAGTATGCTGACCATTAGTAAGAAAATAAATAGCAAATAMGGTTTACTCTTTACTCATAACTATTGATTCAGCATGTTCAGCACTACACTGTGTGCAAACCAGAGATAGTGCTTAAACTAAAAACCCGCAGAGTATTTTTCTTTGGCCAGCTGCCTCATAATTTGATGGACTTGTTGGTAATGTTAAGTTTTCCCTTTGGCTAAAAGGAGCAAAGAAAGGGAAAGATTTTTCCCACAGACATTTTTGATAATTCAGTCACTGCYTTAAATGTACAGGCAGAGGAGTGAGCTCAGAGACTGTGTTTATGCAGAAACAATATAGTTTCCCTATAAAAGGGGAACCTGGGATGAGGGGTGGTACTTGATCGGGTTCAAAGGTCTCTACTAAGATATTTTTATTATCTGAAAAACATCCTCTACAATATTTCCAGAATGCTACAAAGGTTCCAAAGCTTGTCTTTAATATTAATTGTTTYTAACACATTTTCTTACCTACTGTGGCTGATATGGCATATTAAGTGTGAGCCGTTATAGTCCAGTTCAGAGGTACTGGAGCTTTGCCATTGTTGAGTCTCTATGCATGTTTCATAAATTRAGACATTTCTCATTGTCCCATTGAGCTGAAATTCCTGATGTTGTAGATACAACAGTGGTATGCACTGGTGTCACTTCATGCTGTGATGAAATTCCTGTTGACTTCCATGAAAGCCTTGCATAAGCAGGCCGCGGTATTAATGACGGAAGACTTTTCTGATTTTGACCCACAGATTTTTTTGTGTATGGAGAAGTATGGAGTATAATGAGGATAGCTTAAGAACATTGGGTGAGACAATAGGCAGAATAACATTAAGTATAAAGGTGTGTTGATACCAGGGACATTGGGTGCCTCCTCTTCCCCACAACACATCAACAGCACCACAGATGCATTTTTGCTGGCAGCTTGAGAAGACAGCCTTGTGAAAGATACCTGGGCTAATCAGTGCAATGCAATGCTCACCCTTTACAGAAAGGAGGATTTATTAGCTGGTTTTTGCTAGAATTCTTCCTCACAGTAAGTTATTCCAGTGCTATTATTCTAAGGCTGCTGCTAATTTTCTTCACTCTTACAGCGATGAAGTGTCATCAGCTTTTCTGGAACACAGAGAAAATGATCTATAGAGTTTCTAAMGCTGTAGTTTTCAGATCTACTTTTTACTTGTCAAGAAAATCAATGATAAGAGATTCTAGTCTCTGTACTCAACTGGACAAATATTGTATTTCCAAAAGCTATACAGGGTATTTTTATTTGCTACATGGCAAGTAAAATAATTTTCAATTTTGTCTACACATAGAATAACATACACTTTTAATACATGAAGTCACATTTATTTGCATGTAGAACATCTCTAGGTACCAAATCAAACAAGAGTTTCTGCCTCTGTTTTTGACACGAAACAGATAAAAATCAGACAGCGTAATGGCATGCATGAGTCACAGAGCTTGTACTTGTTTAATTTTCTTCTGAGTGGACCTTCTGTTTAAGAGTGGTTAAYTAAATKTAACAAGATACAACTGCTGCCTATCAARGTGCAATTCTGTGTGCTGTAAAAATGGGGACTATCTAAGGTTTGCAGTAATAACTTAAGTAATTCCATGTAATCTTTTGCAAAAGCACTGTACAAACCCTTGACAAATGTGAGAAATTAAGAACTCCAATAATACAAAACACAGTAACATTTGGAGATGAAGAATAGTAATTTTTTCTGATTTTGAGTATATATTGTCCTAAATTTTGTTTGCATTTGAAAGCACAGAGCATTTCTAATCGTGTCTTTCAGGCACAGCACCTCAAATGAGTGCATCTTCCTGACGGCACAGTGCTTACARTTGGTCCTTAGCTCTGTAACTTGGAGTAACTTCCAAGACTCAATCTTGTTATTCCTAGTGTGTTTTGTTCTGCTCTCTTCTGCCCATTGGTGTTGCCTGGCACTGCCATTTTGGTCACCTCCTTTATATCCTTTCTTGATTCTAGTTTAGAARTTTAGATGTTTGTTTCTGATGTGTAATAAATAATGGGACAATCACAATAGTTAAATAAATAAGCCTGAATTACACTAGGAAGARCCTTCTGTTGCTAAAATAAATGCTTCTTTATTTCTCATTAGCCTTCCTTTTACGATGCAGTAGACCCRGTAGACTTTGAAGGCTTCCTGATGACACAGTCGAACAACCTCGACTTAGATCTAGCACAAGAACTTGGGGACTTTCCTGACGATGATCTGGATGTTGTCTTTACACCCAAAGAGTGCAGGACTTTGCAACCCTCTATGCCGGAAGATGGGTAAGGAGAGTTTCTGTCCCTCCAAATTGCTGCAAAAATAGTTAAAGTTTGTTTTGAGTAGTTAAAAATAGTTTTGAAGATGATCCAGCATCACTCTGCCACCCATCCAGCCACTACATGGTTCCTGAACTTCAGGTGTTTGAATTTTGCCACTGGCTCTGTTAGGCTTGTTTGCACACTCAAAATTCTGCAAGTGTTAACACAGCTTCCTAAGCTTGGTAGCAGCAGAAGCGAGGTAGGCATCAACCAGGAAAAAGAGTAAAGAAGGACAGGAGGATGGTATGAAAAATAATTTTTGCAGCTGGGATGCCAGAAATGAAAGTTGATTCTGATCATGTAACAAGCACAGTATTGAGGTTTTTTTGCCAGCTGTGTGTTACATGGCATTGATCAGATCTCTAAGAATCTCTTTCTCAGTCCCTGTGGAAGAAACTGTTCATACTTTACAAGGTTTGGGAAGGGGGGTGAGTGTTRATTTCTAGTGTAGAAGTCACATGTGGTTTTAAACTGACATTGATGAAATAATTTCCCTGTTTTCAACAGCTTAAATTAAATAGGTAGCATGTGGTTGTGCAAGTATTTAAACTGGTTTGAAAAACAGGCAAGCTATGAGCAAAAGAATTTTTCAGAATCAGAAAATCCATCGGAGAGTTTTCCAGTGTGGAAAGTCTATGCACTGTGTACAAATTACTCTTCAGGGATTGTTTCCCTGTTAAAGGTACCTTTAAGTAGAACTCCAAAGGCCTGCTGAGTTTAGCAAGACTCAGTGAGATAAATGTGAAGCCAGCGCYCTTTAACCCCAAACAGCTGCATCTGCAGAGATGGCTAACTATACAGTGTGTTTGGGCAGAGGGGCTGGGTCCTTACAGTGTATCCAGGAAAYGAACAGCATGGGTTGTATTCAGTGCTGTGCTGAACGTACACTCTGAGGGACWAATAGGCTTAGTTTGTGGTGTTTTGGCTCACAGGGTAGACCTGCATCCCCCTCTGTTCCTGCAGAAGTTGCTACATGCTGCTCTAATTTTTACCAGCCAGCTGTTCAAACTAGAGCCCTCTATAACAGCAGTATTTGTTCAGGGTTTTCTGCCAGACATACCAAATGCWATGAGGCTAAGCAGGAAGCACAGTCTGCATGGTTTTCACCAGCTGTGGACTAGCTGAGAACCCTCTCAGTCAGCAAGTTTCTTCTTCTCAAGAAGTTCAGGAGAACAAACACAATAGAGATGAGATGCCATGCTAGGTTACCTGAGAACTCTTTGAATCACACAGCTTCTAAGGGATTTTGTAATATTTTCACAACAGGTAATTTTCACTTGAAGTTACTCATAGAAAAAGTCCAAATCTTTACAAGATAGTCTTGTTTTTCTGTGTATTTGAGAGAGAGAATGGGTGTGGGAGACAATTAATGTATTTTTTTTTACTTGAATAATCTTTTATTCAAATGATGGACAAAAGCATTGAAGTAATTATTCAACTTTTGAAATTACATCCAAAATAAGGCCGTTTCTTACCAATTTCCAAGGTTATGGGTTTTCTTACCCATTTCCACCATGCCTGATGTTTAAAACAGCAGTTACCTATTTTTTTTTCTAGTAGGAGACCATGCAGGCTCATGCTGTGCAATCAGTTTTAAGCCTGATTTGCACCACAAAGTTATTAAGTGTTTTATAAGGAGTATGTGACAAAGCTCAAATAGCCAATATCAACAAATATGCTTTCAGCAGATTTTTTTTACAYAGCAGCTTGCCACTTAGCCATTCACATTGCTACCATGGATATAAATGTTTCTACAGAAAATCCTGGTCAGGGGTGCCAGGGTGTTTTAGGGAAGATGAGAACACAGGAGGGGCATRCACCAAGGATTGGCCTGCAGGCAATGCACTCTTTCATGTCTCTGTGCACCAAGAGCAGGAAACAGGTACCACTGACCAAACTGGGTTAATGTGCTGCCTGCCAGCAAACACACCTCCCACCTGAACAGGAGGCAGGAACCACCAGAGGCAGGGGCACTCCACAGCCTGGCATCAGCCAAGGCTCTGTCCCACCGTGAGCACACCAACACGAATCAGTTGTTAGCTGGCCCCAGGAACCAGCTTCAAACCTCTTAGGAGTTCTGTGTGGAAAGTGCTAAAAATTATCATACCTTTCACCTGTTCCTGTATTGAATGTGTATCGTATCCTGTACTACTCTTTTACTCACTTGGATTGGAGAATGCTACAAATTATTTTAGAACAGGTAATTAAAAAATTTAAGAATAGGGATAGAGGAATTACACCACAGCATCATGATGTGAAGTTCATGGACATTGTCTTTGGCTGAAAGACTTGCAATTCCAAATAGTGTCCAGTCTGTCAAGGAGCACTGACAACCCCCTTCATTAAAGGAGACTTTTTTGAAAAACAGAAAATTATAATGTATTATTAGAACTTAAAGTTTTGTTATGCTATCCAATTAAAAGCTTAGGGTCCCTTTTTTAGATTTTTCTTTGTTTCTATGAGAAAGAGAAAATTGCACATACATAAAAACTAGGTATTTGCAAGAGTCCAGGAGCTGAGGCCTCTAAAAAAATTTTCTATATCCCGATACTTGTTACCAAGTTTTGAAAATCACAAGGTCGGTTATGTTGTATAATTTATTTAATTTTACTGTATTTTATAGCAATGTCACTCTTATATTTATGAATAGATAGTGTGGCAAATGGTTACCTCTATTAAATGTATGTTTGTACATTTATCATCACAGTACCAAAAACCTGCATATGGGAATCCACGCAGTACAGAGGATTTTTTAAAACCTCAAACAATAGTTTAGCAGTAAAATAAATACACAGGAGAGGACTAACAGAGAGGCCTTTATCTAACTAGCATGTTTAGATAAATTTGTTTGTCCTGAAAGTATGACTTAGGAGCTGAAATATGCTGCTTTTTTCCACAGGGTTSAACTGGACTCACATGTCAAAGACTGTGTTCAGACTTACATCCGTGAGTGGCTGATAGTGAATCGAAGGTAAGTGACATAAAACTAAATAAAATCACAAATGCATTGCATCTTACTTATCAGAGGGGAGATATTTGCTGTTATAAGTAATCCTAAATTATAATTGTTTTAGTCAGCAATTGAAGATAAGAACTGACTTTTCAGCAGTATAAGTAACTATATTGTTTTGTGTGAGATGGTGTGCGTTGCCAAATACTGTTGCATCTGCCTCTTAATTATCAAGCACTCTGGGAATGGATGGGAAGCTGATGGGAAGAAATTCACATCAGCCCTCTGTAATGATGATTTATCTTAATCAGGAAAACTAGCACTGTTTGATCCCACTAAAAGGAAAGATAACAGGGATAAAGATTATATTTGCATGCTTTTCTCCTATTCATGCTCCGAAAATTCAACTTGATTTGATTTCCAAATGTGTCTGAAAACTCAAGGACTGTGGGCTTTCTCAGCAGTGATTGAGTGTATTCATGGGATTATCAGTGTTACACCCAAATTTACTATTTGCAGTAAATATTTCTGCACTTGAGGTCAGTGTAATTCAACACACAGAGTTGGGCCCATAGTCATTATAAGTGCTTAATTTCCTTTTGTTTAATTAATTATATTTTACTTTTATTTTATTCTGTCATATCCCGTTTCATATGTAAAATATTAAGGGAACTCTCAGTCAGTGTTCTCTATTGCGGGGATGTCTGTTCCTGGACTCTTGGGGGAGTCTGTGGGATATCTTTCCCCCTTCCCCATCACCTCATCCTGTTCKTCAGAAGGAGGTTTTTAGAGCTCTACTTTGTGTGTAGCACTTCCTCTTCATCCATTCCTGCACTCATACCCAGCTGTTGAAAAGCAGAAGCAGCAGCTGGTGTTTGGGTGCTGACACATTTGCTGCCATTCTGTTGTGCTCCTTCACTCGCCCTTGTTACTCTGTGTTCTTCTGACATGATGTACATCAGTAGCCAGTGCCTTATGGGTTTACAGTKGTGATTGGAGAGGAATTTGCACTGTTCAGCTGTGCAGCTTGTGCTCCTCAGTGGAGCAACTGCTGGGAGTTATTAAGAGACTTCCTCCAGGCATGCTGATAAAATTGAATTCTCAGAACCTCTCTGCAGTGAGTGACTGAAAGTAGGCTAGTGGTTTTGTGGGCTCTCCTCCCACAACACTCAGAGCAGAGGCACTAGCTGTTGCACACAGTGCTGTTCTGAGCATCCTGTAAAGAGAACGTGCAGCTTTGTTTGTGAGAAGGGAGTGAGCAGTAAAGTAGGTGAGGTGAAAAATAGAACATAGGTATTTTTGCATTTATGTGTGCTAGTAGAAATGTGAATGGAGCCATAGAAATACACATATGTGGAAACTTGCTGAGTGTTTTACTATTTCATTCATTCAGGTGAGGTAAATTTGCATTCACAATCTTTATTGAGCAGTTGACTCTGTGGTAAACATGATGGTGGATTCTGCCAGAGAGCTGAGCTTTGGCAGCTATGGCTAATTCAAGCAAATTATTCAAAATTGCAAACAAAACACTACCAAATATGCTRCAGTGTCATATAAATCAGTGACAAATTGTTATTAGGAATCTCATGTTATGCTTGGACAGTTTTTTCCAAAAAAGCCGTGAGAGGAAGAAAAGATGTCAAGAGAGAAGTGAGAAAAACGTAATTGTGGAGAGCTTCCTATTGTTTTGAGAAAGGCTGGAAAAACTGTAGTTGCTTACTTGACAGTAGGCAGTATAGGCTGAATATATTGTCTGGTGAGCTGTGAGTGAGAGAAGCGTGTGAATGACTTTGTTCCATTCGTGACCGTGAAGGTTCAGAACAGGAGATTGAGGAGTCTCCAGTGGGTGGCATGGCAGAGGTCATCCTCAGGCCCCAGGGTAGAGAGGTATGTGGCAGAAAAGCTGGGTACAGTTGGAGTCCAATGTGGCCTTGCAGGAGGCTGAATGGGAAGTTTGTTCCTATGCCCGTTTCTCCTTTCAGTTGTCCTTTGTTCTTTTTCGTCATCTCATTTTCTTAATTCAATGTGTGCCCATTAAATTGACATGTGTATTAAAACCATGGTTTGCCACTTGGTGAGTTTTAATTGCTATAATGTTTTCAAAATAAATAAACACAAATTTTCCAAGAGTACTTTAGGGGGAAGGCATCTCTAGAGTAGTTTTCACAACCGGGAAAATGTGAACTCAGGTACATAAATTACTCCATTAATCATTTGTTTGCCACCAGAGGCTGTTAAAAAAATAATCTGTACAACCTCTTTTGGATTCTTAAATGTCTTAAAGTCATGCAGAATTTCTRCCTTTCATTCTGGATGATTACAGTGGTTCCAAAACAAGGTCACATCCAAGGAGAGCTGAGATTGTCTTTTTATTGTTTCCATTGCAGTGAACTGGCAAACAATTAAAATGCAAACAATTAAAATTAAAACACATCAGAGCATATAATTCCGTTACTCCCAAAATGTAATAAAAAGGTGTCTCTCTGATCAATAATTGCTTATTGTGTCTTCTTTATGAAAGTAGTCAGATGTTCAGTCATTTCTTTGGGAGTATCACAGAAAGAAAAATGAATGAAGCAGGATGTTGTAAATGAGGAGATTGATTGCAAAAAGACCGCCATAGAATTTAGCAAATTGCATACTAAAGTGAAAGAAATAGAGCTCTGGATGCATCTAACACCTTTTTTTCAGGGTACCTGCTGTTTTTTTTCCATCTGCCTCAAAAATGTAACTTGAAATTTCAGGAGAATTTTCCAAAGCTGCCAGTATGGAGGGTGACATTGTGGCATATGACCTCTTCAAAACCAGGCATTTTATTTTGCATGTGATTAAATTAGGATACTAGCTAGGTCCAGGATAAGAGCAGTAAGAACTTCGATGTATGTAATTGAAGAAGCCAGCCAAGAGATAARTGATCCTGATCCATGTTCTTAAGGTCACTGAAATAATCACCATGTCTGATGAAGAGATCAGAGCAGATTTTGTACCTAGGTCAGGTTTTCCTGCTGTCTCAGGCTTATACTCCATAGAAAAATTATCTGAAATACTTTTTTTCTTTTAAAATATTCTTAATGTACATTATAGAGTTGCAATGGTGTGTTAAAATACGTTAAAGGGGTGAAATGCCACATTTTTGCATAAGAGCTTTCTGCTTTTTGCAGAACAGTCTTTTCAGTTTTAAAATGATTTTTAATTTGTCTTTTTTCTTTCATTTTTCCTTGACACCTCCGCATGYTATCCTGACTTTCTCGGGCTTCTCCATAAAAGAAACCAAGGGAATTCAGATACTTGTAGCCTGAAAAACAAGGGATCCCGAAAAGATTTGCACAAAACGCTTCAAAAACAAACATTTGAATCAGAAACATTGGATTCTGGCAATGCAACTTTTCAGGTACATTTTCTTCACTTGGGGAAAAGKGATCAAATACAGCTGCTTCCCTCAAAAGAAGCATCTGGTGTGCCCTCCCTTTGAATGTCGTGTGCAGTTTTGGTCACTGCAATATGAGAGAGATACAAAGCTATTGGAGAGCATCCAAAGAGGGGACACAAAATAGTGAGGGGCCTTGTGGTGAAGCTGTATGGAAGGGACTGAGGTCACTTGTTCAGCCTGAAGGAGACTGAGGGGAGACCTYGTTGCAAGTCTACRTTTTCCTTGTGAAGGGGAAGAGCAGGGGCAGACACTGATCTCTTCTCTGTGGTGAAGTGACAGGACCCAAAGAGTACACAACCTGGAGTTGTGTAGGGGAGGTTTAGGTTGGATATTTGAAAAAGGTTCAGTGGAAGAGGCTCCCCAGGGMASYGGTCACAGCACTGRGCCTGACAGAKTTCAAGAAGCATTYGGACAATGCYCTCAGGCATTTGGTGTGATTCTTGCAGAGCCAGSAGCTGGACTCTGTGATCCTAGTGGGTCTGTTCCAGCTCAGTGTATTCTGTGACTCTGCGATCTGTCATGGCATCAAGCAGAGCACCATGCTCACCATTAGCCTTCATGGCAGAGGAGGCATATAGATCCCCTCTGCCRGATCACCCGCAGCCATTCTGTGACACCCTGGTGCCCAAGACAGGGCTTGACATTCTCTTGTTTACCAGCAGGCCGGGCCTAAGCAGGTGCACGGTGTCGCGGAGGAGGCCTCGCGGGGCGSCCCGGCCTGCTCCGACCTGGAGCTGCGCAGCCTGCAGCCGGACCCGCGSCTGGAGCCGCCGCTGCGCCACCTCAGCGCGCAGGAGTTCAAGCGGCTGAACGAGGAGGCCCGCCGCACCAACAGGCACCCCGAGCTCCTGGCCCTCTACCCCGCCCTGGATGAGGTGAGCGGGAGGTTGGCTGTCCTGCCGGTCTTTCACAGCTGGCTGTCCCGAGGTTAAAGCTGCACCACAGTAGATRCGCACTACGCTGCTCTCAGTGTGGGCCATGATATGGCTGTGTCARGGTGTCGCCTTCTGCAGTAGCTTGCACTTGGGGTCCACAACTGTAAATATTTGGTGTAAATGCCAGGTAGGTGTCAGGAATGTAAATATTCGGAAATAGTAAAACTATTTTCTTTCATCTCCGGAGACATTAACTGYCCACTGAGCGGGGGAAGATGCTGGTCTGCAGCAGTGGCTCAGCTACTGTCGCATAAATGTTTTATGCAAGTGCGTAAATTTGCAGTTCTTTTAATTGATTATGACTGTTTAATGATAGGAAGATGCAGTGGAGATACGGCCAGTGCCAGATTGCCCGAAGGAACATCTAGGGAACAGGATTTTGGTGAAGCTGCAGACTCTGAAGTAAGTAATCCTTCACAAGCATTGCTCACCATTTCTGAGTTCACAAGAGTGTACAGCTGCAGACTGTTTTACACCACCGCAGGTGTCCTGTACAGCAGCATTTACTGCTCAGCTGTTCTTTCTTAGTGTAGCATTACTTCTGTACATGTTTACAGAYGTCTTTAACTTGCAAAGAGGAGTTGGGAGTGAACCCAGATTACCTATTTAAAAATAAAAAAGCGACTGGTGTCCTGTACACTGCTGGACTTYCATTGTGGTTTAACMCCAACCAGCAGCCAGGCCYCACGTGCCATTCACTTACTCCTCCACCAACAGGACTAGGAGATAATCCAAAGAGTAAATATGGAGAACTCATGGGTTCATAGACATTTTCATAGGGAAAGCAAGYGGCACAGAGACAAGCAGAGGAAAACAAGGAATTAGCTCACAGGTTCCCAAGGGCAGGCATGTGTTCATCCATCTCCAGGAGAGCAAGTCCACCYGTAATGTGAGTTGGGAAGACAAACACCATCATTCCAAATGCTTGAAGAGCACACCCTCCTTGCTCATTTTAACCCCCATTTATATTCTGAGCATGGTGCCACATGATCTGGAATACCCGTTTGATCCTTTGGGGTCACCTGTCCTATCTGTGTCTCCTCCCAGTCTCCCACCCACCCCAGTCTCCTCACCAGCAGGAGGAGTACCAAAAGCAGAAAAGGGCTTAGTTTTGGTTAAGACCTGCTCAGCAACAGCAAAAACGTCTTCATATTATTAACACTGTGTCCAGCACAAATCCACAAAGCCCCACTCTGAAGAAAATTAATTCTCCCCCAGCCAAAGCCAGCACAACTTGATAAACAGAAAAAAGCAACATATGATAATTTTTAACTGATCTCTGAGACCACCTTCCTGTCAAATTTAGAAAATACATTGTATGCAKTTTACTACCCTTTTCCTCTTGAAATAATCTAATACAATGCACTARTAAAAAAATCCTCAAGGCTTTGAGAGAGCTGAGGTCTGGAGCTAAGTATTTCTCTGCATTTTTTTAATGAAAGTTCCRGTCAAAATATAACTCTTCCTTTTTATTTATTATACATAGCCATATGAGTGCAGTATCAATCAGTGTCTTGTGTGTCTTTCCCTAACAGGTTTGATATAGAGATAGAGCCTTTGTTTGCATGCATAGCTCTCTATGACATAAAGGAAAGAAAAAAGGTAAGTATGTATACAGTATTGTTGTTCAGTTGTCCTGGGTTTTTATCTCCAGAGTAATAACTTAGGAAAACTTACAAAAAACTTGCTTCTTTTTTACACATGCAGTCTGATCCAGGATTCTTGTTATTCAGTCAGTCAGGTACTTGTTTATTTTATAGTTGTAGTTACAACTTTTGACTTGTTCTAAAAAAATTTGAAGCATTTTTTGCTTTAAAATATATCTTAATCCCTTTTTTCTTTTCAAGATCTCAGAAAATTTTCATTGTGACCTCAATTCTGATTCATTAAGAGGATTCTTGCRTTCTCATACACCCTCCATTGACTTGTCTACTCAGGCAAGATCAGCAGTATTTTCTGTCACTTACCCCTCATCAGATATATATCTGGTAATAAAGGTATGTTACAGTGTTCTTTTTACACCATTCTGCCTGTTCCCAGCTGTTCCTGTTGGCTGAGTTCATGGAACTGACAAACATGGCTTTTGTCTAGATGAGATTAATTATGATAGWTTTTAAAAGTAGTATGTGAGCAGGTGTCCAGTGGTATATTTCAAGCGAAGAAGTTATTCTGTATACCAGTTCTACTAAGTACATAGRATTTCCTATCTCTGCCTTAGGGAAATTAAAAATACAGTGAAATAAGGCATTTTCAAAAATTTTATTTACATGCCGTGGAGGTTTTTTGGCACGTGTTTAGTGCACTTTGCATCATTTTGTTTGCTTAATTCTGAAACTGAGTTAGCCTGAACCACTTCGTTTGGAATGTGTTATTTATCCTGATTTCAGTGAAAATGCAGTAGTAAGTGATTGACAGTGTTGTCGCATGCAAATTTTCTGCTTTCTAATTGATGGAAAACTAGAAAGTTTAGTATCAGTTACTCCATAAAGGCAGTTTTAAGACATTATATACAGCTGTATATCTGGGCGAGCTCTTTCAAATTGCAAGAGAAACAGCATGTTACTATTTGAATGACAAGTTTTCTTAATCTTTAATTATTTTACTGCTTTTTGAAGATAGAAAAAGTGCTTCAGCAAGGAGAAATYGGAGACTGTGCAGAACCCTACATGGTTCTTAAAGAAAGTGAGGGTGGCAAGGTAAGTAAATAACTGTAAAGAATATCTAGATCAAAAAATGCATGCTAAAAAAAAAAAACCAACAGAGAAAGAGCAGACCCTTTGAAATAGGATGGARTACCAAAAACACTGGAGGAAAGGCCAATTAGATTATCCATGGTGCATGCAGTTTGATGTCTGTAGCCAACAGAAAGAAATTAGAAGGAAAGGTGCATTGTTGTTAATGACCCCTCTGGAAATCAATGCTGACAGTCTTGAGTCATGAAGCAGATAGGGGTGAGCAAAGGAAGCTACTGAAAYGTAGAATTAGCAGAAATACTTGTACCTCAGAGACATGCTATTGATTTGTATGGTCAGACAGCCTGTTGTAGTGTGCAGCTGTCYAGTTCCATAGATAATGTGAGGTCTGTTCAAGGAATTCATGGTCATTTACCTCCCTGGAACAGACTGACAGTTTTTGCTGGGCTTCCACATCTCACCTTCAGACCATTGCTTTCAACRGAATTCTTTTTTCTGTATCTGATGAAAGAAGTAGAACCTGCTAACGTTTCATGGTAGTTGTTCATTCTGGATTTGAAGATTACTACAAAAATATTTGCTTTCTACATTCCTGTAATGCAAGTGAACTCATTGAAAAGCAATTGAACTGAMGGTACAAATCAAAATAGCTACAGTTCGGTCAGTCATGTAGCAAGAAAACATGAGAGATACCAATGCAAATTATTTACTGAACTGTCAATATGTAACTTAGATTTTTGTCTATAGTAGCATTGCAATAACTGATTGCTTTTGAAACAGCCATTATTTTCTTTGTCTCAGACAAAAGAAAAAATTGAAAAGCTGAAAGCACAAGCTGAATCCTTTTGTCAGAGGTTGGGGAAATACAGAATGCCGTTCGCCTGGATTCCCATAAGCCTAGCTAATTTCTTCAACCTTTCAACACTTGAACGAGAAGTACAAGAAGCTGAAGGTTTAAAYGGTACTTGTCCAGCTTTTCTAAGTAAGGCAGAATTACTCATCGGTAGTACTGGGTATAGGAAACAATGTTAGTCACTCTGGCATCGGAAGTGAATCACAGATCCAAAGACATGTCTTGTCAGCTTTCCTTTTCAGTCCTAAAAACACTTGCAAATTAATTGTGCTCACAGTGTGTTGTCTCTGCATATTTATATTTATGTCTCCTAAGTATTTTTTCATGGTTTAGGCCCAATTTTCATTGAACACTGGCTTTGTAGAAGTAAAATTCCCTTTGCCCCATGGAGTTAGCTAGCAATACTGAGCAATYAAGATACCAAACATCTCTGTTTGGTTGGCAGAACCATTGTTCAATGTGCTTCATAACCCATGAACTAARAATTTAAATAAACTTCTGCACTGCAGCAGAAATAATGTCACTTCAATAGATGTATCCTGGTATTCCACTATTAAACAGTCTGAAATAACAGAAGCAGAATGTTTTAGGTACTCTGTCCTCTGATGTTAGTGGATGTTTCTGTGGTTTTCTGGTGTATTCTGAGAAACTTTGTGGTGCAGCAAAAAGCAGAAAACAAAATGATAATACATTTAATTTCCCTTTGAAGGGAAAGGATTCAGTAGTGATAAGAAGGCAACACTGCTGCAGGGAAGAAGGCTTTTTGAAAGAGGTTTCAACTCAGAGGACAACTATCCTGCATCAAACTTCAAAACAAAGACTTGGACATATAACACCTTCTTTAAACAGGTAGTGGATTCTCTTTAGTTCTGATTTCATAAGACATCTTTTATCCATGTAATATGAATTGTGTTGGGAAAAGCTACCAGTTATATTTGTATGGGGACAGAGGATAACTGCAGTCAAGTAAATAGTAGCCCACTTGCTTTGCATGCCTCAAGRACATGATTCACTCCTGAATCTTTTCTCCATGTTATGGATTATTGTTACAAAGGTGCTGATTTTTGTCTTTCTCTTGGCAGGAAGGAGACAGGCTCAGTGATGAAGACCTTTTTAAATTTTTAGCTGATTTCAAACGATCATCTTCCTTGCAAAGAAGAATTAAGACTTTACCAGGTACATAATTAATTTTGGATGGAAGGTGTTACGTGTATTTTTCTCCCCTAAACTGCTCTATACATTCAAACCCCAAAATATATTTGACTTGGGTTTAAAGTATTATGTGCCATTGTGGAACTTCCTGGGTTTCTGGTGTCTACCTGAACACAGATGCTTTAGAATTTTTTTTCTTCATGAATGAGTATGGAGATTTAGATTTAGCTTGATATTTTTTAATGATTTGCTTCTCTCCCTAATTTACAGTGTACCAACTGGAGATCTTTTGTTATTAGTCAAAGTGTTTTAAGACAGTTCTTTAAAGTAAATGTCTAGGTTCCTTGCTACTTCTCTGCAATGCTTTGAAATAGTTCATATTTTATAGAGAGAAATTAAAATGTGTACACMTTTCATCTTAGCTTGATATTAGGGTCAGCATTAGTTAACAAAGTAGAGAAGTACAGGCAGTGTTTAGCTACTGTCAAACACCTGAGCAGATTAAGTTTTCTTTTTTAAGTAAATTGCAGTTTATTTCTTCTGCATTGTGGAGGAACCTTAAAAATATGAACTGACAGCAAAGCTGTTTTTCCTTTCTGATTGATTGCCAGAAATCAGACAAGTCTGAGCTCCACAAACAGTTTTAACTTATCAGAGCAGAGAATTTATGTTGAAAGTCTGTTTATCCTGGGGTAAATGTTATCAGTATTAGCTGTGTAACTGCTCACCACAGAAAGCCCAGCTTTCCTGGTGGGTGGTGCCTACTTTGGCAGAGATTAATCTGAACAGAATCTGAGRGGGGGGGGGGAGTAAGAGAGAAGTGTGTTAGACAGCACACCTTTTGTTTGTCTTCCGGACAAATGTATTACCTGTATGTGACAGATACTAGAACATCAGCTAGCATATAATATTCCTTCTTGCTTTCTATTTTCTTTGAAGCACTACAGGATAGACATAAGGARCTATGTGTTGCCCTGATTGTGAAGCGATGTATGTAGGCTACTTCCTCTGTATCTTTCTGTACCTATGCTTTCCTTCTCATGGAGCCCAAGAACCAATTCTTTTTTCTGCTCTGTTGTAACCTTAGATATTGTTTTAATTTTTCTTTTATTATACCGAGATCATGTTTTATATTTTTGCTAAGATTTTGTGATTTAATTTTAAAGGAACACTTGAAGTGGAGATTTCCCCAGCTCCAGAAAACATTGATTATTGTCTGACACCAGAACTACTCCCACTGAAGCCATCTTCAGAAAACCGTAATTGCCCTCACAAAGAGATTTTGGAATTCCCAACCAGAGAAGTGTATGTTCCCCACACCATTTATAGGTAAGAAATAACAGATATTTTTAACATTTCTTTAAAAAATGTGATTAAATTTTTTTTCAGAAATAGAAACTAAAAGTATTTTTTAAAAGGCTAAAGACAATGTGTTGGGCTGATGATTTAATATCCCTAGCCATTACAAGACAAAATACCTGCAGGATATTCCATAATGTGTTTACTAATTGTGTTGTCTTTTGAAAAATGTTCTGTAACATTAAAAAAAAAAGCCTTTAACAACTGTCATTGACTTGGCACCTGTCTATCTATCTATCTATCTATCTATCTGTCTGTCTGTCTGTCTGTCTGTCTGTCTATCTATCCTCCTTTGTGTTTGTTTGTTTTTGGGCTTTTTTTCAGTAGATTTTATTATAATTTTTAACAGTTCTGGTAAATGTTTATGCTCAGTTGTTTCTATTGTTAATTTGAGTCATCTGAGGGGAAATAATGTATTGCTCTATGAACTTTTTAACTATGMATTCATAGTTTAGGCTGTGTAATTTAATTTCTTTAAATCTGTTCTGTTATGATTGTTTCAAGGTGATTGCAGTGCTCAGTGGCATGCAAGTGAGAATTTCCCATCATTTATTTCTTAGTAGTCTGGAACATCTGAGTGTCCTGTAAGAAATTAACATCAGAAGAATGTGTTTCTAGATGTTTGCACAGTGTTGCTAGTGAGTGGTGTTACAGTAATAGCTAACAGTAATTCTGATGGGGTGTATCAGAGTATTCTAGATACAGGAATAATTTGAAATAATGACTATCATCTGACCATTGTGTTCGTCAAGACAAGGGAACAATAATGCTTTTAACAATAACAGCAAGTGGTGCTATTCTAAGGGGGATTTCTGATCCCTAAAACAGTAGCTAGATACTATATTGTATTAGTGGCAAAAATGTGACTATCAATAAGGAATCACAGGATGAAGGCCAGAATAAAGCAATGTAAAGCTTATTCATTTCCTGCAGTGGAGATTAGCAAAGGGCAGGCTCTCCCACCTGCTCACTTGACCCAACCCAGGAGGRGAGAAGCACAAGACTTGTGGTTCTGTACGATTCAGAACTGCACCAGGGCACACTAATTTATTCTGCAGAGATACTCCACGCCTTCACAGAAAACCAGACATCTGTTTGGCTGTTGGTGACACCTGGATTTAAAGGAAAACAAAAAAAGGAAGTGGCAAATCTTATCTTACAATAACAACTTGCATTGTGGTGTCAGCAGGAAATACATAGGCCAGTTTGGCTATAGCCTCATTAGAAGTTTTGGAGGAATTACTCCTGGGCTCTGCCACAATGCAGTGTTGTTCAATCTCTCGAGGGCAGCTCACAGCACCAGTACACTAAAATGCAGAGAGTCACGGTACTTCTGTCTTCTCTATGTATCAAAGATAGAATTGGACAGTGATAGAACTTGAATGTAGACATTTCCATAGGGAAAGTAGTTTTTATAGAATTGAAAGGGGAAGTGTAAATGAATGTGAGCAAAGGTGCCTTTTTTTTAGCTCAATGWAAAAATAAGACAGAATTTTAACTTTCCTATTCATTGTCTGGCCCCAGTAAGTGTCAGTTCCAGTGTGCAGTCTTGCAGTGTCTAAAGGTCTGCTTTTCACCAAAAATCATTAGCAACTGCTGTGTTTCTGACCTGGAGCAACAGTTGAATCTGCACAAAATATTCTCTATTTTAGTTCTCATCAGGTTCTTACTTCTGCTGCCAGACATAATAAATATCAAAGCCACAGTGCCAAAAATTAATTTATGCTTCTCCTAAAACAAATTTGGGTGTCTCCACACTATCCTTATGTTGCCAGGGTGTCTGCATTGAATACATACATCCACATTAAAGGAGATGCTTGCTATTGCTCAACAGTCACACTCTTTCAGCAAGAATTCAYGCCTTACATGCTTAACCTTTTCTTTTAAGTCTCCATTTTGATTTTCACCCTAAATAAAAGTCATGACAACAAAACAAACTAGGATTTGTTCAGCCTCACTTGTAATAATGAAGACAATATCTATAAAGAATAGTTGCCTTCATTAATCTTTACCTTAATTAGTGACTCAGTGGTATGACATGCATAGTTAGGTGATGTAAGCCAATGAACATCATGTCCAACTGTAACCTAGCACTGCCAAGTCCACCACTAAAMYATGTGTCTTAGCAACACATCTACATGTGACTTCACAACTTCCCTGGATAGTCTAACAATACTTGACAACCCTTTTGGTGAAGAAATATTTCTTAATATCCAATTTAAACCTCCCCTGGAGCAACATGAGSCTATTTCCTCTTGTCCTATTGCTTGCTACTTGGGAGAAGAGGCCAACCCTCATCTGGCTACAGCCTCCTTTCAGGCAGCTGTAGGGAGTGATAAGGAACCCCTGAGCCTCCTTTTCTCCAGGGTAAACAACCCCAGTTCCCTCACCTGCTCATCACAGGACTTGTGTTCCAGACCCTTCCCCAGCTCCATTACCCTTCTCTGGACACACTCCAGCACTTCCATGTTTTTCTTGGGAGTGAGGGGTTCAGAGCTGGACACAGGATTTGAGGTGTGGCCTCACCAGTACTGAGTACAGGGGGACAATCCCTGCCCTGCTCCTGCTGGCCACACCATTGCTGGTACAGGCCAGGATGCCATTGGCCTTCTTGGCCACCTGGGCACTCCCTGGCTCATGTTCAGCTGCTGTCACCAGCACCCCCAGGTCCTTTTCCTGTGGGCAGCTTTCCAGCCACTCTGCCCCAGCCTGTGGCACTGCCTGGGCTTGTTGTGACCCAAGGGCAGGACCCAGCACTGGGCCTTGTTGAACCTGACACCATTGGCCTTGGCCCATGATCCAGCCTGTCCAGATCCCTCCATGGAGCCCTRTGACCCTTTGCTAAATTCAACTGTCATGCAATTCTCGTTGCTTAGTTCTCCACACAGTGAATACCATTTTAAGTCTGAGATTAAACTAACCTATGAGGAATAACTGAATTTGAATACAGCCAAATACAAAGTGTTTATTGTTATTTTATTTCCTTTCTTCTAATCTGAAAAGTGSAATCATCCTATATTATTTAAGCAATTTCATAGCCTTTATTCATAGATGTGTATCATGGCTTGCTATGGCCTTAAAGGTGATTTAATGTTTTCTAATTTTCAGATGTAAGTCTGCAAACCATTTCTTTTCACCAGTGCTATACATGTAGACACTGTGAGAGGAAGTTGTCAAAGATATTCCAGAGGGATTAAATTTTTTAAAATTTTTTTTATTAGCTTTTTCCTTTGTAATAGGAAAAGTGGAGCCTTCTGTTATAGTCTTTGAACTCAGGTCTTGCAAGCTTTTTTTTTACTGGTGTAATGCCATCATTTTAAATGATGCTATTTCTGATTTATGCCAGAGAGATCAGCCAGCCCACTTTTGTTGTGCACTGTGAAATTGAGCACTTCTTTTTGYTGTGTACTTACATTTCTTTAATAAAAATATTTCCCTGAAAATGTCAAAACATTCTAAGATTTATTTCTTTCATACCCCTCTATTTTTAATAGGAAAAATCATATAATTTAAAGTTTGCTTGTCATTTTATTTTCTCATTAAATATAAATGAAAATGATGCTGTTTACTGCCACCATGAAATGTTGGTGCTGAGGAAGAGGGATTTGTCACATCATTTCAGCAGTAACTCAGCTTAACCAGGCACAGGAAATCCTGTCTGTGGTAGGGGTAGTACCTAATACTTAGGGGATTTTGGAGGAAGGGGAAGAAAACCCTCTTCTTTGCAGTTTCGTTGTATTTAATTGCAAACCACTTAGCAGTGTTCTCAGRCTTGCTGTGATCTGCAGTGTGAGCTGGAGGCCTATGCTTTGGTGCTAATCATTCTACCCCATCCTTGACTAGTTTTGGGTGAGGAAAGGTCATTGATGAATAACGGTGTCTCACTCCTGTTATTGCTCTCACAGAGTTATTTACTCCTCTCTGCCTCTCTGCCTGTGCAATCCAGAGAGAGCATATCTACTGTGTGTGAGCCCTTGGGTCTACTTTTAGATCTGCCCACCAACTCTTAAGATGATTCARAATTTTAACAACATGAGAAAAATAATTCCAAAATTTTCCAAATTATCCATACTAAAATACAGAATATATGATTCATACACATCCTCTTGAATGTGACATGTTGAAGTTCTGTCACTGTGGAATTTTCCTAGTGAATGGCTCACTGGAATGGGTTTTCATGTTTAGTTAAGCATTTGTGATGTCCTTTTTAATTTTTAACCATTTTTTTCCTGAAAACTCCCCACCAAATTGTGAAAGAATCAACATATATTGAAAGTTATAACTAATGGGTACATCAGCTTTTGTYTCTAGTACCATAGGTTTTAAATGTCAATGTTAACTCATCCATCACTCCTAATCTACAGAACATTCCTGGTTTGTATCAGTAAGGACTACTTGCACATATGCTGAGTTTTGCTGTGTATGGAATTCTCATCACAGTCATCAATGAAGATGCCTAATATTTGGAAAAAGTTTGAGGTGCACTTGTTGACATCCCCCACACGAGGTGTAATCTAGCAAAGACAAGGGTTCTTTTATGTCTACACATGCACCAGCAGTATTTACAAACATTAAATAAGGATGGTCACAGACTTGAAATTCTGAATASATTTTATTTTGGCACAGGGTCCATCTATGTTGCTTTGCCCATGGGAAGTAATTGAATCACTGCTAAGCCTCATGAAAGTGTAGGAAGGTCAGTAAATTTGCATGAGAATTGCCACATGGTGCCTGTGCCAGGGGGACCCTTWGCTTTCCCAGCAGGTAACTGATTCCAGAATAGTCTCTTGCCACTCTTCTGGGTCATTCTCTGACCCACAGAACCTGTTGGCATCTGTGCCTCACACAGGACTCTGCTGGCCTTTGGGACTGTATTCTCAGTGACACTGTGTGTTCTGCCATGGCTTTTGTAGATTCAAGCTGTCCCTTGAATAGCTATTTTGGTTTTTAAGCCCATCTGACTGTATCTGGAGCTAGAGTCCTGCACTTCCYGCAGGGAGAGTGAGGGGAGAAATTTAATTACACTGACCAGAAGTATTTGCTGTGATGTGTTGCTGTAATAGTTCTGCTCAGTGGAGAACCTTGGGGGAGATGCAATGCCTTCTGGAGCCCACCACATCCTTATGGGCATCCTAGCTGTCCAATTATTTAAAAGACAGCCGTATTTGCTGCCCCAATGCCCCTGCTAACTGCCACATGAAAATACACCTTGACTTTGCTTCCCCTCAGTCTTTTGAGTGTATGGATGGACTTCAGGCAGTAGCACTAAGGCAGTGGTCAGCAGTGGGTCTACAATTCATGCCTGTGTGAGGGAACATCTTTTGATCATCTTCTCACCTTCCTGCTTTAGATGTCAGCCATCACTTTCATCTCTGCAGGATATCCGGAGTCAGCTTTACTTCTGTTCTTCCTCAGTGCTGATGGGTTTAATACACATGTAAGCAAGATCCCTGAAATTGCTTCAGCATAAATGGCACAAGCTTTAGTTTTTCAGTCCAGTACTTGCTGGAATAATGCTTCCGTGGTTGTGTAGTCAGCAGAGAGCTCTCTGTGTTTTTACATATCTTTCATCTCAAGTCACATCTAAAAGTAAAATCCAGTGCTCAGGTACATTATATAGATTTGTGACATCTTGTCCTAGGCTGCAGATTAATGAAGCAATGACTGTATTATTCAGCCTTCCCCATGTGTATTTCTTCACTTCTGGCAGATGTAGTATTGACAATATCCTTCATTTAATATGTCAGCCCCCCAAGTATAATTCAGTAGAGGTTACCAATATATTTTGCTCTTTCACTTAGCTTTCCTTAACATCATCTGGGGGAGAATTTGGCAAAGCAAAACTTGCCCTTAAGGTAGTCAGGAAGAGGGTGCATTAGTGTGACAGACAGAAGTACCATTCTGAATGAAGGGAGAGGCAAGTCACAACCTAGTTTTTTCACTAAGGCATGCCATATGCCATGTAGCACATCTTGGTTGAAAAGAGTAGCTTGAACTGTGTAATTGAACATTAATGTCATGTTGTGGCACATGGAAATCAGGAGAATAAACCACAGTTTTCCAGGTCTTGGGATACAATAAATGGAAGACGGACTGTCTGACTTAATGGCAATATACTGCAAGGCTTCTTGACTTTTTCAGCTGACTGTGTTACTAAGGAGATGTCTGTGATAAAAACAGTGCAGTTCTGTGTGCAGCTTCTGACTGCCACAGACAAAAAGGAATCATGAAAGTCCATGAGTAGTCCTCATTGTTTCTCACTGAAGGCCAGCATGTTTCCTTCAACACTAGTCTTATTCCTTACACTCAGAGGACGAACAGTGAGAATCCTAKATCAGACTGGGAAAACAGTAAATAGACATAATCGTGATTCCAGAATCTGTACATAATCCAGGTCTACCTGAAATCTCAGATTTGCCATAAACTTCACCAGAGAAAAATCTTTCAATTAATATTTTGACTCTTCTATTGGAATTATAAGTCAGAAGACCACTTATGCTGCTAAATTCCCCACAGAAATTAAACTTTTTATCTTTAGTGATATGTTCATGTACAGAAGCTAGTAAACAACAAAGTATTCTATATTTCAAAGCATTATTCATATGCGTTACTAATAAGAGGTAGCTCATAGAATTATTATTTCAAATTTTCTAATTTGTAGTTACACAGGTTCATTGATACTGCTTTTTTGGTTTGTATAACCTAGGAATATATGGCTCTTTTTTTTGCTCTAAGCTATGAATGTCTGAACTTCAGTTGTTGATTCCCTTACACCTCTGAGTAAATCTTTCCCCCATCCAAAATCTGATTATTCACATCTGAGAAGGGAGCTGCTTTCTTGAGAGATTCCTGCTTTTCATTGCATCAAGCAAAGATAATTGTTCGTTTATAACAGAACATAGCTTAGTGTAGGTGAAACCTTAAACATAGGATATTCTATGTGTCACATCAAGAAACTATGTTTTCTTTGTGGACTTCTAAAATTGAGTTCTGACAGAYCTTTCACTACGTAGGTGGAATTGAAGGACAGGGAGAGGAATGAGCAAGATGCTAATTTTCAAGCAGGAATGCTTGCCATTTACCCATTTTATTTTTCCTTATCTCTCTTCCAGAAATCTCCTCTATGTTTACCCTCAGAGGCTGAATTTTGCGAACCGACTGGCTTCTGCCAGGAACATCACCGTCAAGATCCAGTTCATGTGTGGTGAAGACCCATCCTGTGCAATGCCGGTAATAAATGCTGAGATTTCTTAGCAGGCTTTTGTTTACCTGCATTCCTGAGAAACCTCTGAAAAGTCATTATTTACTTCCCATCACCACAGTCTCTAGTGGGGCCTGAGGAAGCCTAACAAGGAGAGCTTGAGAAGCTTTCATTCTCATCCTAAAGCAGGGCCATAYTTCGTACCCACAACAAAAAAGACTTGTGATTCTAGTGGAACCAGAGACATATTGCTCTCTCTCATCTAAATTTTCCTACCCTATTTTCAGGAGAATGACATAATATTAGATCATTATCCCTTATCATGCTGGAATTTCTAAGGGTAAAATTCTCAGAGCTTCAGAGATTTTTAAGAATTATGTAGTCTCTTTTYCCCGATTACTCCTCTGCATACACTGTGTTTGCACAAGTGCTCAGGTATTATCATGGAAGGTAAAAGTTGGGATCTTCCTTGCCTGAACGTGAATGTATGCACAGTCATGCAGTATAGGTAGAGCTTTCCAYGTTTGAAACTCACTGTGTCTTAGGSCATAYGTGTGCACTGCTAGCAGAGCAGACAGTCCTATCTATGTTCAGTTATTCAACATCTCTCACTGGAAGATCCTCTATTCARCTTTACYAAGCTGCAGAAGTTCAGTTTGAAGTGTTCTAACCCAGATGTCTGCTTTAGCCAGAGTTTTTTTTTTATTTTCAAGACAGTGTTGTTGGCTATTTGAGAATGACATTGAGAATGAAACAAAAATCTTCTGTGATTTTATGTGATGGAGCAGGAAAACAGTGAGTGGAAATAGTACTTTGAGGAAACTTCAGGTCAACAATCTGTTGGACCAAGGACTATCACCCAACCAGCCTTTATCAGTGTGCTGACATTGTTTAGTATAYACTTCACAGCCTTGCTCCACATAACCTGTGAACCTGAAATCAGAGCATCAGCAACGTTTTCCAAGCCACATTTCACCCAGAGCTAGAGCTGTGCCATGTTAATGTAACGCCTTCTTTTATGCAATATTGCATTGTTGGTTGCCTTGAACTCTGCCTGTGTTATGATTAGGTTTTGACAAATGGTTAGGACAAACACAGTTTGTCTGTCTTCCCTCTCCACTCTAAGTGACTTTCCTCTCAATACATTCATATAGACTTGCACAGTGCAGAGATTCTTGTCTAAGCTCATCCCCCAGAGCTTCCTTTAAATAATTTGATTTCAAGACCTTATTTAGGACATCTAGCACCAGAAATGCCTAATTCTCTTCCTTGATTTTAAAGGGTCTTTGGACCTCTAAGGTAAGGTGAGATGTATCTCACCCTGAATGAGCAGACTACAACTGAAAAACAAAACTAAAAATACTTTTTWTTTAACTTTTTAGCATTTAGATGAAGACAGTGTAACAACACATACGTGGCTTACCATAACTTTTTTCCTATTATTCCTAGGTTTTTAGTTCATGGTTAAAGAATGTGATGTGAGGTAGTCAGTGACTCTAGAAATAACTCTGCTCCATTTTCCTGGTGTTTTACCCTGAATGGAGCATGGGGAGGGTGCTTGGTAATAAGGTATTTATGCCAACAAGCCAAGAAAAAATTGAGGAGTCATTTATGTCTTCATATACTATCTTAAAATTTATACAGGATGATGACAAATAAATGCTATAGTCCTGCTTGCAGTTATTTTTCTATTCTTCTTAATATAGGTAATTTTTGGGAAATCTTCAGGTCCAGAATTCGTCCAAGAAATATACACAGCTATCACCTATCATAATAAGTAAGTGTTGTTACTGTTTATGTGACTTGAGAAGTATTAATCATGATCTCTTTACATAATTGTTACCCTACCTAGATAATCAAGAAATGCCATTTTAAACATTTATGTTTTGTGCAGTTTATCATACCTAATTTGGATTGCATTCATTTGCATAAGTTACTGTTGTATAAGCAGCCATTGCTTTTCTTGTTTGAAGCTTTTTAGTAGTTGAGAATACTCCTACTATGAAGATTAAGYAGCAGGAGCAGGAAGCAGCACAACTTTTAAGATCATTCACTTCAATGAATTCGTASATCCAAAAGAGCTGAAGGGACATTCTCCTTCTCATGAATAAGAATCTGGGATTTAGGATTTGCAGAATACTTTTGCAGGAATCCAAAACAGAGATTGAAACCTAGAGATAGGTGGAAGCTGAAACTGCCCATCTGATACTGTCTTTTGTGTTCTGATTTGAAGCTGTAGATTGTTCATAAATATAACTTCCAGATTCATAATTCATAAAAATACTTCAAAGTCATTTAAAAATATATATATATGTATACTTTGTTTAACTCAGCTGTGTTTTCAGGATTTATGTTGTTTTATAAYCATAGCACCTAAAAGCCAGCTGGCAGATTTGCCTCTTGCTCAGCCTTATACTTAAATTGGGAACATGCTTGGTGGTTTGTTTTTTTTAAAACAGATCCCCTGACTTTTATGAAGAAGTGAAAATTAAGCTGCCAGCAAAACTCACAGAAAAACACCATCTCCTGTTCACATTCTATCACATCAGCTGCCAACCAAAGCAGGGAGCATCTGTTGAAACCCTCATAGGGTATTCAGTAAGTTCCATGTGATACATAAGAGTGGGTGTGTGTGTCTGTGTGTATTCCATGCAAACAGACTCCGCTTGTCAAGAATTTTGTCATTTATTCCCTTTRTGGCTATGGCAATACAGCAAAACCAGTGGAAGGTCTTAGTATGAATTCACAGAAACTAGATGCTGCCTGAGATGTGTTATATCCACATCCTGTAATTTTACTGTGTTAACTATCTTTGAAATTAATGGATTCACCAGGTTCAACTGAAATATGCATCTAAATATTTGCAACAACAGTGCTTTATAGAACTTAATCTCATTCTATAGAACTTAATCTCATTCTATTTATTGCAAAAAAAAACCCCTAAAACATATGTAATTAAAATTATTACTGTTACCATGTTCATACATGAGGTAACAGCTGATATAATATTTTCAATTTGGTTTTACATGGCACTTCATTTCTGTCCTAAATTGTCTCTTTTATCCACACAAAAATCTATAAATCAGAAAGGCTCTAAAAGGTACTCTGTAATTCTCTTGCCTTCTTTATCTTCATGAGGAGACTAGCATGTTTTAGATCAAGAAATACACGTTGTAGCATAGTCTCTCTGATCTTTTTCTTTATCAAGCTGTATTTTTAACTGAAGAGATTTTAATGTAAAATGAAAGAATTGAAGGTAATGATGCTTCAGATTAGAAAAGTCCTRGAGCTGTGGTCAGCAGTTGAGCTGTGGAGCCAGACAAGTGCTTTCCATGTGTTCTTGCTATGAAGTTTGGGAGGCCGTTGTGCTTGTGTATTTTTGGTTGTTGGCTTGTTTGTTTCTTTGTTGGCTTTTGGGGCTTTTTAACCACAGTACTTAGAATCCTTTCAAATGGGCTTTCTTTTATGAACAGTTATAATCCCACCAATGTCAGTGGGATTGTTAAGAAATAAATTGGCTCGGGACCAAGATATGACATAGGTGAKGACTTAATTTTTAAGTTTCTGTTCACCTAAATTCAAAATGTTTCTGCCATGTGATGTTCAAATGCCCAGCCTCTTTGAGACTTCAATRAAAAATTAAATGTGTCCAATATCAATGCAGGGATGTGACAAGTCAGTCTGGCATGGTGACCACAAGGAAGATCTTCAGTTTATTCCCAGCAAAACTTTAGCTGTGAATTTGCTTCAATACCAAGAATTGCTGTATTCAAGATACATGAATTTTTAAATAAAAACGTGGATTCCACCAAATACTTCTGATAGGATTTATTAGAAAAATGTGTGTCACACATGAGAAGTTCTGTGTTTGTTATCTACAAAAGGGATGGTTTGTAAAGCAGCCTTGTACATTTTTCTAAAGTAACTAACAGCTATCTTTGAATTAAAATACAAAGAAATTGATGTTGAATGGGTTAGAGCAGAGAAGCTTGGGTCAATATCTCATTTGTTGTTTTGTTTTTCTATCTCTAACAAATTAAATAAATAGGTCTAATCATATATCATCAGGAATATTGATGTGTTTTCTCTTCATTTGTTTCAGTGGCTGCCAATTCTATTAAATGATCATCTTAAAGCTGGACATTATTGTCTTCCTGTTGCACTGGATAAACTGCCTTCACACTATTCAATTCACTCTCCTGAGGTAACAAACAAAATTATTAAAAGATAGTATTTTCCTAATGCAGGAGAACAGTATAAGTGTTTTACAAACTAAAATTGCTGTCTGCTGGTAGGARGTGCTTCTTTTTTGTTCCTTAAAAGGAGAAAGTCTGGAGAAAAATGTTATTGTTGTTGTTATTGTCACTGGTGTTTTTATTTTATATCATTATTCTGGTTTTTTAGAAGTTAGCTATGCAAGCAAATTCTTGTAAATTGTCTGATCAGGGATACATCTGTTCAGAGAGTGTCAAAGCAATAATTCAGTTTCTTCTATAGGATAATCTGGAGTTTTTTTCTATGGCTTTGTGGGACGGGGAGTAAAAATGGAATCAGGCAGTGTTGCTGGAGCAGAAAACTGTGCCCTCTCAGTAAACACAACGTGTAGAAAACTTGTCCAGAGGGTTTAAACTGCACCACAKCACCACAGAATGCCTTTGACAATGCTTTGACCAGGAAATTTTAGCCTTAACAATATCCCATCAGAAGATGTCTATTTACGTGGTCTGTGCTAGACATCCAGCTGAAATTCTCTRTATTTCCCTGTTCAGTGCATCAGCTTCTGTCCAAATGTCTGTGAGAACAAGGAGATGCTTTGCTGTCATCCTCTGTGTGGCACTGAATTTGGATATCTAAAATGAAGTGAATAGTGGGACTCTCATGTAAACAGACTTTCTGTTTGAGTGTTAAAAGAAGGATGATTCCCATATTTTTTTCCCATCACAGAAAATTCCATCTCAGACACCCCCAATAAAGTGGGTTGAAGGACACAAGGGTGTTTTCACTGTTGAAGTTCAAGCTGTGTCATCTGTTCACACCCAGGTAATGCATCAGAACTAACACACGGCTGTAGTTGCATTTCATAGAAAATTCAGATGTCCAGGACAATTTAGCARGTGTATGAAACTGAGGTGTTTAAGCCCACACAGTTTAAAAAAAATTAGGAGCTATGGAAACAACATGATATCCTCCGTGAATGAAATCCTTTGGTGAAATTAAGTCTATTGCTAGAAGTAACAAATAAGCACTCTTGGCAGCAAGTCACATCGAGCAATAGGGAGCCTGGTGTCTGCTCAGCCCTGCAGGGGTCTGCTCAGGCTGTGACTGAAAGGTCCTGGCAGGGCACAATGGCAGTTTCTGCTGTCTGCATCTTCTGTTCTTCAAGGCTAGTTCAGACAATGTGTCCACATCTCCAAAGACATAGCGCCTCCCCTGCCCCCATGGGCAGGGTATACACTGCCAGTATGGGTTAAGCAGCTCACATGTCAATGCCATGTGCTTTGGGGACACAGGCTTAGTGCTGGGTGAGACCAATTATTCTGGTCATTTAAATGCCATAGGAAATTGGATTTTTGTGCATCTTACCGAGATGCTGGTTTGAGGCAGATCAGCTTTGTTTTGCTTCTGCTGCTTTTCAGTGGCTCTTACCCTTATCCCATCCTGAGAAATACATCCTAACRGCTGAAGGCCCTGTGTTTGAACCAGGTCCATCACTCCTTGCAGCATGCTTTTAAATACAAGTAGGGCATACTCATATGGCACACAACTTGCATGTGGCTGGAACTCAGGTGTGAGTAGCAGAGGGACTACAGGCCTATGCTGTGATAGAGTTTTATCATATAGAAAGAAAAGTCTTTTCATTAAATGAAGCAATCTGTTTAGTGAGGGCAGTAACAGTCAGAATTTGAACCAGATGAATAGGAGCAAACAAAATACTGTGACAGCTGCTTTATTAGCTGATCACTCAGAGCAGCCACTACTGAAAGCCAGAAGGGTGAAAATCTCATCCCATGAGGTGGTACAACCAGGCTTTTCTTAGCTAGCAGTAGTCTGAAATACATCAACTTAGTTAACTCTGAGTGCTCTGTATTTACAGGACGACTACCTGCAGAAGTTCTTCACCTTGTGCCATTCTCTGGAAAGCCAAGTGACATTCCCCATTCGAGTGATGGATCAGAAGACTACAGAGGCTTCACTGGAGCATGACTTGAAACTCAGCATTATCTATTTGAGCTCTTCACGCCTTGAACCTCTTGTCTTATTTTTGCATTTGGTACTAGATAAACTTTTCCAGCTGGCTGTACAGCCTATGGTCATAGCTGGCCAGACAGGTATTTACTAGTTCATGGCCTTCAAGAGGCTTTTTGAGCAACCTAGAAATGTGGGGGAAATGGTTGGTAAAATATTCAGGCTTGTATTTAGTATCTAGGGTAGCACACTTCAGAAGGAGTTGTGCTGCTCAAGACAGAGTTTCACTGCACAATTTAATCAGGCTTAACTGACTTGCTGCTTTTTCTCCTTTTCCCCTACATAAAGACTCTTAGTCTCTGGTTGGGAGGTACATTAAACTGTACTACTTTACTTATCTGAAAATTATAGGTCAGAAAGTGGGTTGTGGTTCAGCTTTGTCTGGAATTGAGTTGTTCTGCAAGTAAAACACCAGAAAAGTCATTATCCTACAACTGACATTGCTGTCTGCATCATATCCTCTGCCTAAATGTCTTTAGGCAGAGTTGAATGAGCACAAAATGAGAGMATATAATACTAAGGTCTGATTTTTGTTTTACTGAGGTGCCAGTTGCCCATAACATATCTTAACTCCATAAGAATGGTATACTTAGAGACAGTAGTGTAGTTCATCTCCTATTTCATTGAGATAATCAACCTTTGTCATCCACTACAATATTAGTGCTAAAGTCTGCTAGCTTGTATTTGTCTGTTGCTGGAGAGTCTTCRTATTCTGCAAGAAGATATTTTATAGGAAATGTGTAAAGGCTGCTAGAAATGTAATTAACTGTTACAGTCTGCTTTTATGTAGCACAAACTGACAGAATAACAGTGATTTGGCTGAAAGTCAGTGGGCTTGCTGAAGAGTCTTGTTTGGGTCTGGTCAGGCATTGCAACTGCTGATCTAAAACTCTGAATTTGTTCAGGGCTGAACTGAACCTTGTAAGACTAGTTGTTGATACAAAGAATGCCCTCACTTAATTATGTTATAGCCTTCAGTGCTGACTCTAATTCTTGCCTTTGTTTCACAGCCAACTTCTCGCAGTTTGCCTTTGAGTCTGTGGTTGCAATAGTGAATAGTCTCCACAACAGCAAAGAGCTGAGCAAGGATCAGCATGGGAGGAACTGCCTCCTGGCATCTTATGTGTACTACGTGTTTCGTCTGCCAGATGCACAAGGAGAAGTGGTCAAACCAGGTATTGCTGGTGCAAGGGTTGCAAAAGTACTTTTTTTCTTGCTATTCAGCATGGCACTTTAGACAGATGGACTTAAGGTACTGACCTGTAAGATAGCAAACACAGCTTCTCAGACCCACACTGCATACCATTTAAGCACTACACTGTTCTGACATATCATTTTTCTCAGAGGTAGGTCAGGAATACCACACTGCAAAGAGCAATATGGACTTGCCCCTCAGAATCTCCATCCCTCAGTTACTCATTTAAGATGAAGGGTTGAGGTGGGAGATTTCCACAGCTACAAGCAATGTTATAGCTTTGTGAAGATGAATGCAAGAGAGATTGCCTTAACTGAAGCCTTTTGTAGAAGAATTTCTTTAATTAGTTAAAATGGCCTAAAGATGCCATTTTTTAAATTGACCTGTACAGTAAATTACTTCCTGTGCTAAGTAACCTACTGCCAAGTGATAAGGGGCCAAGCTCACCCATATCTCTTTTGCTTGAAGATGTCATTGGAGGATAAAATGCTGTATGACCAGCAGGTTTAGACAGGTGATCCTTGGAGCCTGTCACCATGGAGATAGTAGAAAGTAGATAGAAGATAGATGGTAAATAGTAGATAGAAGATAGATAGTAGATAGAAGAAAGCCACCTGGTTGTAGTCCCAGGCAGCTGATTCAAGGTGTCCCTGCTAGAACAGAGGGGTTGGACTAGATGGCCTTGAGTGGCCCCTTCCAACCTCAACCATTCTCTTGTTCTGTTGCAATTATTATCCTAAGGCCTATAGGATTCATGTGATTAATTTGTGTATATTAAATTATTTACCACAAGCAGCTGCGCTGTGGGAGCTAAAGATATGTAGGCCTTTTTTGAATATTAATTTGAATCCCCCTTGAGGGATATTTAGACTAGTGTTGGGATATTCTAAAATCTGTGAACTCACATACACTTGGGAATTCTTTGACCTAGAAAAATAAGGTCTATGATGAAACTGAAAACTAGATATCATTTAGTGAAATTCCTGATGGTAGTGCTCCCTGCTTCCTTGGATACTTCAAACATTGCATTAAATCATATGGGTTGAAGGTGGTATTTTGTGTTTAGGCCTGTGAATATTTTCTTTATCTACAGCAAATTAGAAAGAGCTGATGGGAAGAAAGAACTATTGTAATAGTGCTGCTACTTAGTTAACCCTAATAATCTTTCGGTACTGCTTTTGCAATCACCCTGTGATCTGTTGACTGGGGTGATATCTGTAACTTGTCATTCAGTGCCTGTGTAGATTATTAATGAAGCAGTGGGTAGTGAGTTTTTCAGGAGCTTTGTTCTTTTCGAAATGCTGATGTTATAACACCACTGAGCAAAACTGGCTTGAACCTTGTGTTTGTCTCATATATATGTCCTTTAGTCTTAACTCAAACATCTTGCTGTGGCAGGTGGAGGCAGCAGTGCCATTTCGACAGAGTCTCGATATTACACCTTTGGGCGCACTTCTGCAGTGTCTGTTGGAAGCAAACTCCTGCAGAGCCGAGTGATAAGCTGCAGCAATCCTGACATCACTGTTACTCAAGCTGCCACTGATGAGGTCAAAAGCATCATGTCATCCAGGGTAAGAGAGCAAAGTCAAATATCTGAAGAATGGTATGGCCCAAAACCTAATAATGTAGATTTTTGTCTTTGAGGGTTGGATTTGCTCCTTGTAAATGCACTGTATGTATCATCAGAAACATTTTCCGTTTATCTGATTTGGCATAGATACATGCTAAATCCCATTGCTAGATTCTGATGTTCCAATGGAGAGCAAGAGGTGAGAACTGTGTCTCTTGTTTGTGTCTTAGACACTCCACGGAGGCATTCGCTTTTTTATGTGCCTCACTCTCCTATTATTCCAGATATTTAGGTTCTGTTCACATGTGGTGACCTGGTCTGGTCTAAGTCGCAGAGTCAGTGCAGTCACAGACCTTTTTTCCTTTTTTTGGTTTGTTGTTAAATAGTTTCCTATTAAAAAAACAAAAAAAAMCAAAAAAAACCCACAACGTAATCAATTATATGACAGCAGCCCCATAGCTTTATATCAGCTACAGTGCAAGATGCCACATGCATAATTTGCACCTGGGACTTTCCAAATACTTCATTCAACCACAGAGTGAAATTCAAACTTCCTCTGCATTCTCACCCACTGCTACATACACATCAATGGCTTGCAAGACAGAAAGGTCAACAACATCCAAGAGGAAGGATTGTGCTTCCCTGATTGGCACCAGATGCTTGCTGATCTACAGCATTCCAGCCCATCTCAGAACTTTATGAGGATGGTTGTGCATCACTGTCTGGGGAAACCAAAACCTAGAGTTCACCGCTCAGCCAGAGCTGGGAAGCTATGCCTATGGCAAAAGCAGGATTTTTTTCTCCTGTGCAAGGAGCCTGCTGCTAGTTGCAGCCCTGGCAGAGCTCTACAGCAGTACGTCTGATGAGGTCTGAACCATACACCCCCTCACTTTTCTTTGACTGTTGTGTATTTAAAATATTACTTCTCAAGTGGGTTATTTTCAAATTTGTCTATTGAATAAGCATGTGCCTCTCCATTTAAAATGAATAGGTACTGGTCTTCAGCTAATTAAACCAGAACTAGTAAGATACACAGGGCATATATATCCATCCACAGCAATTTTGAATAATGTAGATTTGAATTTTGTGACTTTTACTCTAGTGTGTTTTGTCCTAGGGGGGAAAAAAAACTAAACCAGAGCTCGAGACATTTGTCCAAATTAATACAAATTTAAAAGTTCGATATTACAGCTTCATTACATTGATAAATGTAGCAAATTACAATTGCTTCCTGCTGATTCATTGCCTCTTAAATAGGCATAACTTTTAATGGAAGGAAGACTTCAAGGGGCTAATTATTTTCGATGCAGAGCAGGGGATAAACTTACACCTTTTGAAGGGTGAATCGTATACTCCCCAGAACAGCTGCAGTGCTGCCATTGGGCACGTGATGGCAGTGCTGGCATTTGCACCCTCCCGCTGCTGCTGCTGCTGCTGCTGCTGCTGCTGCTGCTGCTGCTGCTGCTGCTGCTGCTGCTGCTGCTGCTGCTGCTGCTGCTGCTGCTGCTGCTGCNCTGCTGCTGCTGCTGCTGCTGCTGCTGCTGCTGCTGCTGCTGCTGCTGCTGCTGCTGCTGCTGCTGCTGCTGCTGCTGCTGCTGCTGCTGCTGCCGCCAGGTGGTCTTCGGGCTTGTCTGGGAATGTGAAGAAGGAAGGAGAACTGTTTATATGGGTGTCTGTGCATACCTTAGAAAGACCCCAAACAAACCCCCCACTGTGGGTGATTTCTTCTCTGTTCATTGATTAAGTTACTTAAGAATTTACTATTATGTATTTCTTCCATCTGTGTCCCATAGCCTATGGATCACAGCTCCAGTCGGATGTCTTACTATGTTGAAGGAACAAATGACAAGTCAGGCCTTTGTGCAAGCACAAGGCCATCCAGTAAAAAGGTATGCTACAGCTGTGCATGAGGGAACTCCTTACAGAACCTGGAGCATCCTGAGGTACTGCTGGCAATTAGTGCTTCTAAATTTGGAGAGGGAAGCAACAGAACAAAATATCAACCAATTTTATCAAACAAGGAATTAGTGATGAGATATTGAATCAGTGGGTAAACATTACTCAAACTTTTTTGCTTCTGCTCTGGAGTCTTTAGATTCTTTATCCAGGACAGATTTAGACGAGCAGCGGCCTGTCTGGATCTGTTTGCTCTATCTTGAGGTCTTAGAGCCTCAGTCATTTTCCACTGCTATTTACCCTTGGATACATGTCTTTACATGTTACAGTAAACTCCTTTCAGAAGTATTTGCCTATTCTTTCTTCTGCAAAAATTTACTTTCTTTGTCCCTTTTTGGAGCTTTTAGAACCAAGCTTTCTGTAGTCCAAGATTTTAATTTCCTGAAAGTTTAGATAATTTGGATTGTGTGTCTTGTGTTCAGATCTCACTGTAAAAAGTATTGTCTCCAACTACAAATGTCTATACGAAGTCTGCTGTGGTTGTTGCTCTGTCCTATTCCACCACAGAGTCAATCTTACTTCTACCTTCTCTCAGAAAAATATGGATGTGCTAAACAAAAATGCTTAGCAGGTAGTGGGAAATGTAACTGCTCCCTGTCATGCACGTAGACAATGACCTGAGAATGGTCCAAAGGCATTTCCCTCTTCAGTTATCTATGGTTCTGGATCCACAGAAAAACGGGTCTCAAATGCTGCTTGCCAACAGCATTCTTTAGACATCATTTGGGTCAAATCTGCCTCCTGGTCTTACAAAGATGCCCACACATCCCCATTCAGTGGCTCACCCTCCAGTATGGTGAAGTTTCCCACAGGGAAGATGTTGAAAATGAAAGATGAGTTGATTGAAAAGCCGTTTTCCAATACTTTGTGTTTATTATGTAGCATTTCCATGAGGAACTGGCATTGCAGATGGTGGTCAGCACGGGCATGGTGAGAGAATCTGTCTTCAAGTATGCCTGGTTCTTCTTTGAGCTCCTGGTAAGACTCAGCAGTGGTATTTTACAGTTAGTTAATGTAGTAGAGGCACAGATTCATATGGGTGGTGAATATTCAGTTGAATATTCAGTTATTCAGGTGAATATGCAGCTGAATATTCAGTTATTCAGCCCTGTGTAAAGGAGAGGTCCTAAACAGTGAAAGTACAACTAAAGAACTCTTCATATTCACTCTTCTTCCTTACTAAAGCAATAATGGCAAATGCAGACATGAGCAATAGTCCACAGCTTGCAAAAGACTGAGAGACACTCATCAACCAAGCCCTTCCTTTTCAATGGATATCTGTTCCGGTCTTTTTCATTTTGTTAACAACATGGGAGCAGTGACAAAGCTCCACAGACTCACAGTTCTACAGAGCCCTGAGGTGATGCACGTCAGTGGAAAAAATGCACTGATTTCCACTGTCAGCATGTAAGGAATGCAACATTAGGTCAAGAAATAAGAATTCCTCAAGTGTCACTGCCTGTCTGTCATCATGAAGGGCAAAAGTTGCAAGCAGCAGCATTTCAGAACTGCAGATGCAAGGGGTTGGGGGAGAGTGATTCTGATTTCAGGTAGTGAGAGTAGCCAATTGCATGAATATGAACAGGAATCAATGTCTGTCTGTATTTGAGTCTTAGACCCTCTCTTGCCATTGCCATGTAGGATTTATTACAGCAGCTCTGAGAAAATGAGTGATTAAATTCAGGGAAAAAGAAGTAGAAAATCTTACTCTTACAAACAAACTTAAAGCAGTATTTTACCTCCAGTTTGGGCATTTTTTCAGTATTGTTTTTTCTGCTTTGCAGATAAAGAGTATGGCTCAGTATGTTCACAACATAGAGAAGCAAGATAACCCACGAAGAAGCCGGTTCTCTGATCGTTTTAAAGATGATATTACCACCATAGTTAGCGTGATTACTTCAGAGATTGCTGCACTTGTAGTCAAATCACCCAAGGTAAGTGGATGAAATAAACACTATGGATCCTTGTTACTCATCTTGTGTTACACTGAGCTACACTTAATATCATTTCAGTATCAACAGTGTTGCTAGAATTAGGCCAATATTCTCACATGGACCATAAGCGAGGGTTGTGGCAGTGCAAGGAGCAGCCTTGCGCTCTCTTGGCAGACTGTTTCTGTTCAGCTCAGTTCCTCAGCCTTCTTCTCAGTATGCAAGAAGAGAATTCCCTTTCCTATTGACAGGTTGGACATCCATTTTTGGTTCTAGTAATGCTTTGTGCCATCTTAGCCAGCACATCAGACTTCTTCCTTTTATCCCCCTTTGCAATTACTCTATCCTACTGCATTGTGTTTAATTCCTCATTTGGCTTTGGCTTTTCTGTAGCAGTGGGATATGCCATAGGAAGGCAGTGCTCCTTGTGAGTGTTGCACAAGCCAGCCACGAGTGATCTAACCCTTGATCTCTTTAAAGAGGCATTGGCCACTTGAAAATTGAAGACAAAAAATAAGCCCTTAGTTCCATTAAATTCTTTCTATTAATAAATTGAATTGATACAACAGATTATAAAGTTGGAAGGAGCACAAATTGTAATTTATACTTTAACATTGCTGATGTCAGTCTACATCATTGATACCCCTTTGGACTGGCCAGTAGAAAAAGCTAAGGCCACAGATAGGCAGTGAGTGACTGTTGTTCATTCAGTTGTTGTAACCAACTTGTTTTGGTGGCCTAGAGCTGCCAAATGCACTGTGCTTGCCCAGCAGAGTGCTCTGCAGCAGGGCAGGGCAGGTCAGCCAGGAGAGCTGGCCTGCTAGGTGACTTTTCAACAAGCTCAGTTTCCTAATCCACTTCTTCAAGTGCTATTGAGGATCAGAAACTGGGAACGGGTAAGACCAGACAAATTGGGGCAGAGAATGACAGATGAGATTGTCACTGTCCACCAAAAGGTTGTTCTTGAAGCTCAGTCCGTTGGTGCACTTCTGTCAAAGCCACATGCAGAGAAATAATTTCCACAGAAATGTTCACCTAAGCCATGAGTGACTTCTTTAAAATACATTGTGAAATAAAAATTTGTTACATTAAAAATGCTTTAACAGAATTGTAGGCAAAGAAATTTGTATTTA
Source organism: Alauda arvensis (assembly GCA_902810485.1). Classification (NCBI taxonomy): domain Eukaryota; kingdom Metazoa; phylum Chordata; class Aves; order Passeriformes; family Alaudidae; genus Alauda; species Alauda arvensis. Next base: position 893,910 of record CADDXX010000091.1, on the reverse strand, counting down.
TGGCTTCCTCACAGGAAATACACAGGTTTTTGGGGGTTGTTAATTTAATTCTTATTTTGATAGAATGAGTGCATAGAATCTGATTGTGTGTGAAAGTCCCACTGTAGTGTTTTTGGAATTAGGGCCATTGGTTAGGTGTACAGAGTAGTAGGCAATGTGTGTCTGATTTTTAAATTCAAGAAGTGATAATTGATGTTTCAACATATGGTTGAGCATGTCAGATTGCCCTGGATTTTTACAGTGATATATCTGGCATATGCTTGCCTGCTCTGCAAGGTAGTGGAAAACTACTTCTTCACTGTAGAAAAATGTTTTCCTGTGCAAATTTCAGATTGTAGGGAATATACATATTCTTGAACAGAAACAAAAAGCTTGGAAAATGAAAAAATTAATTGTAGCCACCCTGAGGTGCTGCACACCTGTGCTCACTAGTCCGAGGTGCCAGTACAGGCAATATTTTTCTCAGTTACCTCCTCTGTCAGTTTTGAGCGTTAAATGTGTGCAGATCCCTCAGGCATCTTCACTAATTCCTCTGGGAGAACTACATAGGCTGCTGAGGGTTTATGACTTAAATTGGTATATTAGAAGTAACTGAAGCCTCATTTTAGAGGGTACATGGAGTTCTTTGTTATTCTTACTTGGAGGCTGTGTATCTTTGGTAATCAGGCCAATTCCAAGCATACAAGAGCTTAGCTGCTTTGTCTAACACAGATTTGTCTAACCAATATTTTGTTGATGTCAGTTTTACACTTAAAATTTCTAAACAAAATACTTGGCATTCCATCAGCAAAGCCAGTACAGGTTTTTTTCTTAGTATTTCATTTGTTTTAAGTTCCTAAACCAGCATTCTCTGATGGTCAATAGGAAAAAAAGTCATATGCAGTACTGCAGCCAGTAGGTAATTCAGAACATGTCTCCATTTCATTGTTGTCAGCCCAGAGGGGTGCACAAATGAACTGTTCATTCATCCTGTGACATTTCTCARTGAAACCGTTGAAATAATTTACAGAAGTGATTCTGTGCAATTTTGACAAAATCATCTGAACTGGAGAACTGAAAACTTGTCCTGTGCTTTTTTGGAGATGGTTCTGGGAGCTGACCCCTGCACTATTTTTCATGATTCTAAAAAGTCTTCCACCTTTATGTAAGTTTTATACATCATAACTGGTGTTTTTTTATTTTTTTAAGGAAAGTGAACAAGCAGAAAAAATTAATATCAGCCTCGCATTTTTCTTGTATGATCTTCTGTCTTTAATGGATCGAGGATTTGTGTTTAATCTCATCAAACATTACTGTAATCAGGTAGGCACCGTGTATGATTGGGATTGCATTTGGCTTACGTGTTTTGTTCTGTTTGATTAGTTTATCCATCAGGACCCTCTGAGTTGTGTTAAAGGTCCGGGTAAATTTCCTGTTTCCTATTGCATATGCAATGATTTTAAGACCTCTTTTGATTTGTGATCTTCAGGAAAAAATTGAGTGGAGGTAAACACTGTTTTAGAAATGTCATAGCTTGCACTGCTGCAAAACATCCATGGAATCACTTTTCTTCCCCTACTCTTTTACTTCCCTCAGCAGATAATACAGATCAACTTTCTTACTCCTCCTGCTGAGTGCTGTGAGGACAGTATTTAGATTTCATGGAGTCACTCAAAGCAATACACCTGTCCTCTTGCTTTACAAGTCTCTGAAAATTAAAAATAAATGGTGATGCCAGATGTTGTTATGAAATTATTTGTCGTATTTGATGGGGAGCATTTTCCATCTGTTTTGTGACCTGTATGTGCACAGGTCTGTCAGATAGCTCCACAAATTTCTTCACTCATGTCATTGTTGATAAGAAGGGAAATGACAAGATCACTGATGTCCTGTGTTGCTTAGCAGGACGTTTTATGAGTTTGCCACAGAGTCAGAAAAGTTACGTTTGTTTTTCATTTTTGTCTTACGCAAAAGACAAAAATATTGTGCATTTTGGGGGAATAGAAGAAAGAAACAATTTGTTATCTCTTGGGAAGTTGATAAGTAAGCTGGGGAGCAGGGACAGAAACACCATCACTGTCAAACAAAGAGCAGCTAATGAATGGAAACTACTTAGGTACAGTGAGCATTTTAATGCACGCGGGGCAATGTGTCTATGTCTTTTTCAGGGAGCAGGATATTTCACTACATGGTAATTTAAATAATACTGGCCCATCACTTGACACTCTTTTGTTTGTCTTTCCTAGCTTTCAAACAAGCTGAATTCACTCTCCACCTTGATTTCCATGAGACTTGAGTTCCTGAGAATTCTCTGCAGCCATGAGCATTACCTCAATCTGAACCTCTTCTTCATGAGATCCTCATCCGCTCCAGCATCTCCGTCTCCCTCCTTGTCCTCCCAGGTGGTTGTCCATTAGATAGGTATTGCGTGAACATCACATGAAGTACATGTAGAAAAATATTTACATTGCTCTGTATTCAAACGCCTAACTTAGAACCAGCCCCTGTTGGATCAGGGAGAAAAATTTCCCACTTGAGAAAAAGGGGCATAAGAAGAAAGGTTGCAGGAGCATTACTGCATCTACCGGAGCTGAATATGACACTGACATGTGCTCCCCTGGAAACATGCACACAGAAAATGACCATTGAGGTAGACACACACGGTCTAAAAGAAACACAGCTCTGAAGGCCAGTTTGCCGGCACACCCTTATCCCATCTACACACAACCACAAATATGTATTTCAGTATCTGGTTTGGAGAATTACGGCTGGCAGCAGTGCACGCTTTCTGTGTGCTTGCCTTCTAATGGAACTTCTTACTTCCTAGGTGGAAGTAGATGGTACCACTAAGTTAGTGACTAATACACTGCAATTCTCAATATGCTGAAATAGTGAGTTTTTGTTGAGCCTTCATGTTGCTTAAAATAGGGTTATCATGGTTTTTTTTCCAGTAGCAGTGTTTTTTCTTCTGGGTTTCTCCCTACTGTACTAGTGCTGATCGTGCTGTATCTTTGGCCATGATTTCTCTGTGGTTTTTTTGAACAGTGTTCTCCTTTTTATTTGAACTTTATGATTTTCTGTGTGGAAACTCAGGTATCCTGAGCAGACCACACAGTCTTCATCATATCTCATTTCTCCAGAAATTTTTCCAGACTTGGTCTGATATGAGGGGTGCGTATCCTAATTTGCAGATTTTAAAATGGGATCAGGTCACACTGTTACTGTTATACTGATACAGCTCTAAACTTCCTGCATGTCAGGACTTCCCATGATCTTCCTGACCACAGAGTTCACAAACACATGAAAAAAGAAATTGTTGATTGGCACGTGACACACTGTTTTGCCAGTCTTGTGCTCTTCTCCTCTACATTCTATGGAGATGGTTTCTTGCTTTCCTGCAATGGGGCAAGCCCCCTGTTGAAGGCTGCTCACATGTCTGTTTTCCACCTCAGTGGTCTTGCAGAGATCAAGACTGGGTTGAAGCATTTCAGTGCAATGCTGCGTAATTGCCACAATACATGGAGGCAAGGGGATGGAATTGAAACTAAAAATATTGGGAGGTACAAAAACAGTCTGAGTAATGAAGCAGTTAAAATTCATGGTTTCTTTTTTGAGTGTCATTGCCAAATAATTGGTTGGATGCTAAGATGTGCTACATCTCATACCTTAATAAGGGTTGTCACAGGTTTTTAATAGTAAATAATATTTTCTTGAGTTTTTCCTGGTCCTAAAGGCAAAGCATCAAAGCATTAGAGTCAGATGTCATAATGCTAATTGTTAATACTAATCCTGGATGCCAAAGAGCTAGAAATATGACTCTTCTGCTTACGGGGATAAAAAATATCAACATAGCTCTTCTAACTAGTTCTAGCAAGTCAGAGTTTGGCTGACAGTAGCTTAATTAATCTTTCCTTCAAGCAACATCATCAGCTCTTTTCTCCTTTAGGAGTAACCTACAATGTGCAACCTGGGCAAATCAATCAGGCTTTTGTGGCCTTTGCATGATTTAATGCACTAGCTGACCACCCTTGCAGTAATTTTGATCTGTCTGCAGGAGTGCTGCCCAGCTTGAGTTAGAATTGCTGTAGAAATACGGCCTTGTGAATAAATCTTTCAAAATTTTTTGAGAGAAGCCAAACTCACTTAATTGGGTGCTCTACACTCTGACATTATTTCACACAAACATAGTACACCCAATGCCTGTTTGTTTGAGGTTGAATGGGAATGGGCCTAAGTATATGGATCCAAAATATGGGGTTGCTAAGAGACATGGGGTTCATTTGACCCAATTTACTAGAAGATAGCTGCCACTGTGTGGCATGTGTTTGGGCTCTGGGACTATTCCCAGGTGACTGACAGAAATATTGGAAGGAATACTGAAGAATACAGATTGAAAGCAGAATTTGGACTTGTAAAACCCAGTAGCTGCAGTGGGGAGTAGAGTCTTAAGACTTACGCTCAGCTGAGCAAGGGACAAAAACATTCCAGGTGACCTGTGGCACACACCTATGATTGGAAAAGCTAGGGAGTTCACAGCACATACATAGCAGCAACTTTCCATTCCTGGGCTGCCTGTATATCAATCACAGCCATAAGTTAGAGCATTTTGAAGGCTGGTCTAAATTATGCCACCTGCCAGCAAGCTCAGCCGAGGATTTCCGGGGCAAAAGGAAACACTGTTTTCACATGTCTTTCCTGACCTTGCTTCCATACTGGACACCATGGGTGCTGAAGAACACACAGTGAACATCTTCTGACACCAAAATCCCTCTTAATGTAGAGGCACTTTCTTGCTCTGTGATAGCTAATGACTCCTCTGCATCAATAAGAACAAAAATGGACAAAATTCTGACTTTGTATCCTGTGCGAACTAATAAATACAGGGTAGGAACTCTTTATCTCAAAAAGTGTGAAATGAGTTCCTTACACAGAATGGAAAGGATGAGACTGCRTCCTAGCAAGCAACTCATTTTAAATCAGATGCTTTTAATTTCACACATAGATGTCTTCCTCCAAAATGTCCAGCCTTCTTTCAAAGTCTGTGGTTTTCCTCTGGTGCAGATTTTCTGTTAGCTACACTATGACTGTGATCTCTTTAAGAATCATTGGTTTTGGTGATCATTCTTTAACACTTCTAATGTATTTCTGCAGAACTCCAGCTCCTGCTCTAGTTTCCAGGACCAGAAAATCACTAGTATGTTTGACCTCTCAGCTGAATACCGTCAGCAGCACTTCCTGACTGGCTTACTTTTCACTGAACTGGCAGCAGCACTGGATGCAGAGAGTGAGGGGTGTGTATCCTAATTTGCAGATTTTAAAATGGAATCAGGTCACACTGTTACTCTTTGCTAGGCCATAGTCTGACTCCAGGACAGTCCTGCTTCTCCCACTCTTTTCAGTGAGTCAAACATGGCAATGACCCAGAAATGGTTTTGTCTGTTTCTCCCAATGAATGAAAATATACTGTTTGTGTGGTAGTGTTGGCTGAAGACACAAATGGAGAACGCAAAATTTCAGTTGCTCTTCCCTCTAAACCACCTCTGTCTTTGTCTGAACTTAAGCATTTAGCTAAACTTTGGCCAGAGTTTGATTATTTTCATTAAACATCTCTCTTTACCACAATGAATTTTTATGGGAAGCTTCAAAAACTTGGGTGCTCTTTGTGATAAAGTGGCTTGGAGGTTTAAGATACCTGTTGTTTGCAGGGAACATGAATCTCTGCTCAGAATGAAAGAGATTATCAAATGCATATTGGTGTTTATTATTTGTTTCCTTCATCTCCTTTCTATTTATAGAAATATTTTATTATCATTTATAAATGATTGGTGCATGATCTATGAATGGAACTCATGGATGGTTTCTGTGTTAACAGGATTAGCAAGGTGCAAAGAAAAGCTGTCAATGCTATCCTTAACCTGCTAAGTTCCCATGACCTAGACCCCCGTTGCTCCAAAAAGGAGGTGAAGATTAAAATAGCAGCTCTTTACTTCCCTTTGGTTGGTATTATTTTGGATTCACTACCACAACTCCATGATTTTACAAGTAAGATCTTTTTTCCTTTGAATTTTTCAGCTTCTAAGAGGGACCTGTCTAAATAATTTATCAAATAGAAAAGATTAATCTAGTAAGGTTGAGTATTTCTTTACTTAGAAGTAAACTGGATTTTTACAGACAGGAAAAACTTCAGTGTATTCACTTCATGAGGAAGTGATAGACCAGAGATATATCTGTAAGTGGACCTGCATATATCTTAGTGTAAGTTTTATGACCTTCCAAATAAAGCCTGCAAGAAATATTGAAATATTGAAATATTGATGGACTTAACAGTAGTGAAAATACTGCTAGTGATACTGACATCATGTTACACCACAATTACAGAAATTGGATTGTATTCTCGTTTTTTATGGCTTTTTTACTGCTATTAACATGATACCAAAATTAATTAAATCTACTTCTATTTTTTTCACTGGTTCTGAAAATGTTTTGCATTTAAATGTCTAAGCTAAAAACTTACTAATATGAAAGTATTATTTACCATTTTCAGTAGGGTAAGGTGAAAGCATTTACTATACCTTAGCTAATTAGATCCCACCATTCTTTTAATCTAAGTATTAACCTTACACCATAGATGAAAAGAGTTACTATGAAGAAGCCCAGGTGTACCAATATGCCCAGGTTCTAGAGTGTCTTCCTTTGAGAATCTGTCACAAGAAGCTGTGATCCTGTTCTGAACACATGGAGTTCAGCTGATCAGTCAGCTTCTCTGAAAAACAGAACTTGCAAAACACAAAATGGATGCTCAGAATCAGACAAGATTTTTACAAAACTTAGGTATAAATAACTTCATTTGTTGAAAGTGATGTCAAGAACCAGCAGAGAATAGAAGCAGTTAGGTGCCTGAAATAAAACTTGTCTTTAAGTCAGCAGGCAATACTGGATATTTCAGCTCTTAGCTGACTTACATACTTTGTTAAATATTAACAAATCCATGTCTAGTTTCTGTGCTTATCCTCCTGGCTGAAATGAACTAGAACTGGATGGTTCCAGATCTTACAAAGCACTGGCTTGCCTTTGGAGTTCAGAGATAATCTCATGTTTGCTACCACCTTTTATGTATTTTATCTATTTGAATAATTTTTTTTGCAGTCTTTGCAGATGGCTGCAATTTCTGTTGCTAATGATGTGCCTCTTTCACTGCTTGGTACATTAGCCACACAAAAAATCTCAGGGATAGAAGTGCCAATTGTTTTGCTAGGTTAGAGACCATGGAAAACTGTGTCATGTGAGCAGAAGCAACTGGATTGCTCCTGAAGTTCCAGTGGGATATTTCAAATTCAGTTTCAGATATCCGCAGCGGAAAGGGACGCCCAGGAAGCCCAGAAGAAGAGCAGGAGTCTTCAGGTGCACTCAACCAAAACGTGGCCCTTGCCATTGCAGGCAGTCAGTGCAACATCAGGAACTCTGGAATATCTCTGGTATCACTGGTGTGTTCACTGCTCTGCCAATCTCCCTCTATCTGTTTTCATCTTCCTTTTTTTCTTCTTTTATCCTTTCTTGCCACTAATAGCAACAGTCATGAGAAACTGCATTTTTGTTTCTTCCAATCCCAACAGATCCCTCATAGTCCTTCTGTCATCTTCTATTCTCTTCTAGTTATTTAATTCCTGTTTTACCATACATTGTTTACTTTTTTCTCCCACATGCCTATTTCCATTTCCACACCAAACCTAGACTTATTTCCAGATCAGCAAATGGCACTGTGGCAGCCCCACAGTTCCAGTCTTACCTGAATCCATGGATCTAGGATTCAGATGCTTCTGTTTCTCTATGTATGGTCTTTCCTCATATGTTTGTTTTTTTGGGTTTTTTTACCTACTGTTCAATTTGGCTGACACAACTGCATGGCAGGAGGAAAGCAATTGGTTACAGAATCTTCTTCTACATTTTTTTAAGGAAATTATTATACAAGCATATAGCAAACTGGTGCTTCTCCTAGTCTTTCACTTCCATTCAACTGTTCTTACACTAATTACACATACTGTCAAAACTACTGTAACTATGACATGGAAGAGGTCAAATTTACTGAAGTCCAGTCCTGAGATTCTATTCCAATGAAATTTAAATAAGATTACTTCACCCAAATGACCTTCCTCTCCTTTTTCTTCTTTCAACTGACATTTACTTCATGTGTTCCTAGCCCTACAGACAGAGTGCCACATTAGGTCCTGATACTACTCGAAACCTTTTGATCTGTTTCCTCTGGATCATGAAAAATGCTGATCAGAAACTAATACAGAAATGGGTTGCAGACCTTCCATCCATGCAGCTGAATAGGATTTTAGACCTCCTCTTCCTTTGTGTTTCATGCTTTGAGTATAAGGTAAGTGAAACAAGGCACAGTTTTGTTGTCCTGGTTTGGATCAATGTTTTTCCTTAAATTCTGGCTGTCCGGGGGAAATTAGTTATTGCCAATGGTTAAATTAGCCTTTATTTAATCTAGACAAATTAGTTCAGATAAAATAACTGACAATAGCCTTAAAGCAAAATGCTGCTGAAACTTTTGAGGAGGTCCTATGAAGGTGTTCTAAGTAGTTTAATTATTTTCTTTTATCTGGGTATTTGAGGGAATTATACTGAGAGCTCCTGTAAGTACTGGACAGGACACTAAGGATGGCTCTAGTTAAGAGCAGGGACTTGATGTCAGATGAGCACTCTGGCTTCTCTCTGAGAGGGTCTGTCTGAAATAAACTTCTCTCTGAACTCTAATTTCTTTCTCAGTAGTATTGAACTACATCTTTGTTTCTACTAGCAGTACATACTGTACCTCTTTCCTCGTTTGCAACATTTATTATTAGACTTTATGTATTAATCAATCATATTCCTTGCTTTCTGCCCCCTCTACAGGTCTCTCCTGTTGTATCTCGTTCTGGAGATGTAACTTGATCTCATGATCCAAAATGGAGGCATTGGTGTTGATTGGTTTAACTTTACTTTCAGGGCAAGCAAAGCTCAGATAAAGTCAGCACCCAAGCACTCCAGAAGTCACGAGATGTGAAAGCTCGATTAGAAGAGGCTTTACTGAGAGGAGAAGGAGCCAGAGGGGAAATGATGAGGCGCTGCAGAATACCAGCTGGTACTTCATACCCTTCCCCCATGCCTTTTGAGAGGAGCTCAAGTGGCTGTAGGCATAAATGAGTTTGTTGAGTTTGTTCACACTATCCATTTTCATCCTTGTCCATTTCACCACCTTTTCACCCACAGTCCAACCCTTAGCAGACCATTCCTGGTTTTGCATGGATGAAAATAGCATTAGGTGTCAACTATCCAAGGTGTAGCTAGGACTGAGCTCTTCTCTTGTGAAGAACATGAAGCCAAGAAAGAAATTTCTAGATGTTCTAAAATGTTACATTAGTGTCTGATCAATAGCCAAGAAATTATATCAAAACTATCCTAAAAAGAAATTGTTCATAGCAAAAAAGGTTGCTTCATTTAGTAAATGGAAAACATGTGGGCTGGCTTTAGTATGTTTTTCTAGGCATTAAGCAAGTCAGTGCTCTAAAATTCCTAAATAAAAAAATGATGAGTCTTTTTACTAGAGCCCTGAACTTGTAAGTTGAATGGGTTTAGTTCTGACAGACTGCTACAGAAATATATCTCCTTCTTTTGGTGAGCTATCAGACTTCAGGTGTCCCCTTTTGTTTTAATCTCTCTGACATACATTGCACTCTTAGGGAATGACAGATCAGCAGGGGTAAATGAAAATTTGCGCTGGAGAAAGGAGCTGACGCAGTGGCGGCAGGCAAATGAGAGACAAGACAAGTAAGTAATTTAATTAATGCATATTGCTTTTTTTAGAACCAAGCTGCTTGGGGTTTTTATGTTTTGTTCTTTTTCTTGATGTTTTATTACAAAATCGGTAGTTTCAATCCTKTCCCTCTTTTGTCAAAGACAAAGAAAAAGTTTATGTAGCAGAATTCCAACTGTTCCTATGATACAACATAGATCACAAATACTAGAAGGAGAATTTTAATTAGCTGTGGACACGTTTTTTCCTTCTTATTAACAGTGTGGCAAACATTAGTGATAGAGTCATATCAAATACACCACGGAGGCTTGCTACATTTATTTTGGTGTTGCTCTTGGCTTCTCTGTATATACAGTACTGTGGTACATGTTTTGCCATATTAAATCAGCTAAGCTGGGTTTGACATGCTGTGTTAATACAGAGAAGCTCTGTTAGCAGGAGTCAGGGAAGATAATGCTTTGGGATTGTAGCAGCAGTTATGTGTCATACCAGGGAACATGGTTAATGTAGAAAGCTCAGTGGTTGCTGGAAATGGTCCAAACACATGTTAAGTTCCCTAAATTTGTTCAGTTCTTGCTCTTATTGGGATTTCTGCCTTTATTAGAGCACTAAAGTTTTGCAGTCCCTTCTGGTTTTTGTTGCTTTGAGTCATTATAGTTAATAAACATATGACTTCCCTGATTTCCTTTCTTAGCCTCAGCCCTCCTCAGAATTATCTGTTTGTGCACTAAAGGATGGCTCTTTTCTACTCTGGTTTTTCTTTTTTCTTTTTTTTTTTTTTTTTGGGGGGGGGGGAGGCAGGCAAATTAATGTAGCAGAGAAGCAACACATTTTGAAGCCACTCAGAAGTGTGTCTGTAAGGGTGTTGCTCCAACCACAGAAATGCACCTCAGGAACTTTGGCTGAAGTCACAGGATCTTTAATCTCAAGCTCTAGAGAGCAACCTCTAGCCAGGCAACAGCACCTTTTTGAGCATCTTGGGAAAAAGAAAAATGCCTCTTTGCATTTCTGGCATAGAAGGGAGGTGTAAAAATGCAGTTTTGTTGCACTGCTCCTATGCTCATTCAGCTGCAGAGGAACTGTGTTCCAGACGTTGTACTTAAGTGTCAGCTAAGAAGGTATCATGTGTTGCCTATCTCCTGTCTTTTATCAATATTTCAGTTCTCTCTTACATGGCCTGGTTCATTTCAGTTCTCCTTACACTGCTGTATGGACCTGCTGTCTCTTATTGTCAACAGTCTCAGGAATCAACATTTTAAATTGCCTACTTTAAAGAATGCTTCTATGGCACTGAAGCAATTTCTGCTTTGGTCTAGTGTGCTATCTTTACTTTTTTTAATGGAGTTGTCAGATCAGTTATCCATTATTCTGTTTTGGAGTTTTGTGTCCTGCTACAGGCAATGCATTCAGAAATTGCAGCATAGTTTATTGAACAACATGATATTATGTAACTGTTATGCAGATTACTACTGAGGAAGAAAAGCATCTATCCAAACTGTCTAGAGGCCTAGTTTTCAAAAGTCCCCTTTGTGACTGCTCTTCTACTTTAGCAGCTTTCCTAATTTCACTCCATAGTTTAGAAGAAACACTTCTGAACACTATGTTCTTTGTTTGCTCTCATGGGATCATTAAGAATGGTATGCATTTGTATTCTGGTTTTGTTTCAATAGCAGGTCATCCAACTCTTGGGATACCTTCTGCTTGCTTTAATTAGAACTCCTTTTTGCAGGACAAAAGCTGAGCTAGACCAAGAGGCTCTGATCAGTGGAAACCTGGCAACTGAAGCTAACCTGATCATTCTTGATATGCAAGAGAACATCATTCAGGTGAGAAATAGTAGAGCTGGCTTCGTACCAATCCCTGCTCCCTCAGAAGCCAGTGGAAGCAAGATTAATTTTTCCTTTTGTTTCTTAGACAGTGCAAAATATTTTGAGATCTGTAAACCTGTATAGTCTTGAATAGAAAAAATTAATAGGTAATGAGAAGAAAACTTCATGCTTGAAAACCTGTCAGTAGAAAAACACTTATCTGCTAGACTTTTGTTGTACTGGAAATTGTTTTCAAATGACATCACTCATAGCACCTAGTCTCCCCAATATTTTGGTAGTGAGTTTGATCAGAATGTCTGTTTAGCCTAGATGCTCAGTATATGAAGGATGCAAGGGAAAGGATGGTGCTTGCCCACAAGATCAGTTCCTAACTCAAAGTATACATGAAGGGTTGGAAAGAACAGAAACAGAGCTTCAAAAATCATTGCAGAAGCTCACTGAGCTTAAAAATGCATTGGAGAGTCTTTGGAACTTGGAAAATGTTTGGGACATTTTTCCCTCTGTCTTCTTGGCAACTACAAAAGTGCTTTGAAATTTCTCTGAAGCAGAGAAATTAAAAATGAAGACTCTCCAAACTCCTGGATGTCTCTTGGGATGGAGAGCAGAACTTCAATTCCTGTGTGCCAGTTCATTGCTGAGTTACCTCATACAGTTACTGTTTTTCTCATTCCTATGTAGGCAAGCTTTGCAGCAGAATGCAGAGATAATCTCTTGGGAGGAGTTTTGAAAGTGCTGGTAAATTCTCTTGGCTACGATCAGAGCACCACTTACCTGACTCACTGCTTTGCCACACTGAGAGCACTCATTGCCAAGGTATGCTCCTGTAATACTTTTATTTACATGCTTCCAATCAACCTAATACAACAGCCTTTCTAGAGCAGAGCTGTGTGCATTCACTTTCCACTTTTCTTAGGCATTTATTAAATATATTTTGCATATACAAATACAAATTACTATCTGTAGAGTTGTTGCAGGATTTCTACATCTGTTGTAAGATTATTTCACTGAGCACACAAGATGGAATAATTAAATCTGAATAATCTTGTGGGTTTAGCAGTCTACTCTTAAACATGTAAGATATACTATTAAAAAGGTAAGCCATTCCACACTGTATTCCAAAATGTATTTATTTCAAATACATTCTGATTTTAATTAGAAATCCAAATGTCAAGAACTGCACAAGAATCAGCAAGACTAGTTTCCAATCAGATGGGCAGCAGAGAAATCAAAACTCATGAGACATTGAGGCATTATTCTAGGTTTCTATTTCTAAGTTGGGTTTCAAAATTCTAAGTAGATTCTAAGACATTGACAGTTTTCATCTTTGTTCTGCCTGAAAATCAAGCCAAATCCTCATCTCTCTTCCACTTCTGTATCACCAATAAAAAAACACTCCAGATCAGAAAAAATAACAACGGAAAAAAAAACCACCCTAACAAAAAAAAACAAAACAAGAAAAAAAAAAAAGCCCACAAACTTTAAAACATATATGAGGACAGAAATTGACCCAAAATATTTTTTTAAATAATAGAGTCATAATAGTGCTTCACAAGGATTCTAATATCTTATTAAGATTCATTTTCTTACAAAGAAAAGCACTTCTACTAAGGAAGAACCCATGAAATGTTTATTTTCCCTAAACTATTCTAAAATACAAATAAGAAACAGGATACTCCTGTCCAGTTAATAATGCCTGTCTGCTCTTAAATGCAGATAGGCTGACAAAGCCTAATTACAGGGTAGATATCTGAATAGTTATGAAACTAATAATTATGTTTTCATTTTACTTTATCTTTAAAAGCTAACTTCCAATTACAGTAATGAATTTTGTGAAGCAATTGTTATTCTCATTGAAGTAGATCTTGTAGTTAAGCTGACTCGGTTCTGTATTTCATTAAGCAATCATTCTAATTATTTCTATTATACTGTAGGCATATAGATGCTATTCTAGAAATAAAAGTTATAAAACCCTGTGCCAGCTGGCTTGTAATATAAATTAAATACAAAACAATGAGATAATGGACTGAAGAAAGGCTGAGAACTGGGAAATGGGTCTGCACATTGTAAACAAAATCTTGTGTTCACTAACACTCCTTTATTAGTCCTGTGTAAGTACATATGGTACTGGTGCATCTGTGCTGTCTTTGCTGAGAGTTTCTGTGGAGAGACATCCTGCCCCCTGCTTTATTGCCTACTATGTGCATTGTGAAGACGCTGTACAGGAGGGTATGGCATGAAAGCTTGGCAGTGGAAGTTTTGTGACACACCACAGGAGGAAGAGCATGTTGGAGGCCTGGGGAAGGGTAGGGCATTGGTGCAAAGAGCTGAAAACTGCTCCATATACTTAAGGAAGTGTTTGCATGCTTCATGAATCATTATTTATTCTGAAAATAGCAAAACTCCATGCTTCTTAAAATTTTGCAATATTTGATGTTTTCAAAAACTCCAGGAGCTTTCATACTCTGCATTCATTCTACCTCTTTCTCTATTTTTAAAACACAAAGGCTATTTTCAAACCTTTTGTTCCTGGAAAAAATCTTAAAAATTGAATCTACAGCATCACAGGAATCAGAAGTGTGAATAAAAAGAAGTGTAAGACATAGTTTTTGAAACCTTAAGACTTTTTCTGAACCCTGTGACTTCTCTGAACCCTGGCACTAAGATAACAATGTTTTAATGGCTAGATTTGAGACTAATAAATGTTTTCTTCTCTTTCCCTTAGTTTGGAGATTTGCTGTTTGAAGAGGAGGTTGAACAGTGTGCTGACCTGTGTCAGAGAGTTCTCCATCACTGCAGCAGCAGCATAGATATTACACGGACTCAAGCCTGTGCCACTCTTTATCTCCTCATGAGATACAGCTTCAGCTCTACCAGTGTAAGATTTTGAGAGCACCAGTACATTTTGTGCCACCTTTTTTGTGATCAATTTAAACAAAGACTGAAGTTGCAGCAGCAGGTGGAATGCATCTGCAGTCACCTGGTCTGCTGTTTCACACATGTGAGCCAAGAGAAGTGCTGGAAGTGTAGGGGGAAAGTAGCTTTAATTATTGTTCATCGCTTTGATTCAGGAAATGTGACTTGTCCTGCAATATCTGTAAATGCAGCTTCAAACAGAGCAGCATTAGGCCTCTGACAGCAAAGATTATACAATGCATAAGCAATGCTCTTCGCATCTTCTTTTCATTCCTGTCTCAGAGCTACTCACTCTAGTTCTCAGTAGAACTCCTGTATACTAGTATACAAGTATAATGGGAATTCTTCACTGGCTCCTTGGTCTTAGGACTAGGCTCTGATTTTTACCACACAAGTAGAGCAAACTACATGCATTACACATGTAGATTAACAATGTTCTAGCACGAAAGGATATGCATTAGCATTTTGGATAGCATCTGATCTTGCACAGAATTTCTTCACTAGTTGTTACTTTAAAAGTCTTGAATATGTAAATAGTGTAAGCTCTGCAAGACGGAAAATGTACTGCAGATACACCATGATCATCAAGGTGTTGTGCATCACCAGTTGAAGGTCCCAGAGGCCTTTTGCTTCCCAGATTTGTTTCCAGAATGTTTTTCCAGTCTTTCTTCCTCATCTATTCCTGTGTATGATCTGATCACACACCCACTGGCCTGTGCAAAGGGGGAAAGGGGTGCTTCTGGCTTTCTGCTGTCTCAAGCATTTCAAGGAACAGTTTAGCACCAAAGGACATGTCAGAATTAGGGATCTTTGGCTTAAGTGGCTAAAACATGATTAGGTTTGATGCACCAGAGGCCAGTTATGTGTGTGGTGAGTCTACTGTACTCAAGGTGAATTTGCTTCATAGAGGAGACAGATATCTGAACAGCAGTGCAGCCATCATTCTTTACTGTTTCTGTGTTTTTCTTCTGGAAGAATTTTTCAAGAGTGAAGATGCAGGTGACCATGTCACTGGCTTCTCTGGTTGGGAAATCACCTGAGTTTAATGAGGGATTCCTCCGACGATCCTTGAGAACCATCCTGGCCTATGCAGAGGAAGATACAGATATGAAGACAACGCCATTTCCCACTCAGGTTAAATCTTTTATGGCATCTGTGGCTTTCATCAGGAGCTTTCACTGTGCTTGAAACAAGTTCTAGATCTTGGTCTTCCAAAGGGTGATCATCCTTCATAAGGATGAGGAGGTTGTTGCATGAGTTGATGTCTACCACAACAATAAATGGGGGGAAAGTGGATATTATTCCATAATATAAACTCTTTAAGAATTTCCCCTGAAATCACATATCAGGAGAATCATCTCTTGGTTTTGAGTGCAGCTTTCTCCTCATGCCCAGCAAGAACTATGCCCTCTAAGAGTTTCCCAAAATGGAGTTTGATTCATTATGTTTTCAGACAAGTACCATCTAGGAAACTTCTCTCTCTTTGCCAACTTGTGTCATCAGCAATAATGAAAAATGTTTCAGACGACCATCAAATACTTTGTTAAAATGCTTAGAGTAACTCAGGTTGTGCTGAAGACTTAAAAAAACATCTGGTTTCAGATCAAAGATCAACTAAAGCTGAACTCCATTAGCATATTTGATTTTTTTCATTCAGAAATAAATAGATCAAAGCATTTCAGCTCATTTTGATTAATTAAAATGTGCATGCTATGTAAAACCTCTAAAGGTTTGCTATGTCAGCAGTTCTTGCTGCATTGCATAGAGCTGAAGAAAACATCCTGACATTTCCTTGGGTAAAAGAGGTTTAAAGGAAGTAACATCATCTGGTGCAGATGCTGTTGTTCTTCCAGAAGGAAAAAATAAACCCCTGAAAACTGCACATTGATCTTTGCATTGCTTCAGGTAGAGGAGCTACTGTGTAATCTGAACAGCATCCTGTCAGATACTGTGAAAATGAGGGAATTTCAGGAAGATCCAGAGATGCTGATGGACCTCATGTACAGGTGAATCAATTTAGAATGGCTACTGAGAAAATTCAGCAGTGAGGTGAGCTGARCTATGCTTTTTAGGGACAAACTGTGACAAACTCTCTACCTGTTCTGTTTGTGCACACTCCCTCTGTAGCAGAGCTGGTCTGTCACAGGGGGCCCAGGCTGCAGCAGTGGGCACATTGCAGTGCAGACTTTGCGAGGTGGACACAGATTTGGGCAAGGATAAGAGTCAGCAGCATTGAAGAGTCCTGGATGTTCTGGATGAAGTTCTGCTTTCCTCATAGCCCCTCTGTCTCCTGCCCAGCACTGCCCAACCATATATTTTGTTTTCTGTTTAATGATTCATACAGAATAAAGACAAAGGTGTCTTCTTTCATTCAACCCAGAGGAAGAATTATAAAGGTATTTTTGTTATTTGAGAAGTGGTCATTCACACCTGCTTTCTGGGCTGTGTTTTCAGAATTGCAAAAGGATACCAGACATCGCCAGACTTGAGGCTGACTTGGCTGCAGAACATGGCAGAGAAGCACACTAAGAGAAAGTGCTACACAGAGGCAGCCATGTGCCTGGTGCATGCTGCAGCACTGGTGGCAGAGTACCTGAGCATGCTTGAGGATCGGAGCTACCTCCCTGTGGGCAGTGTCAGTTTTCAGGTAAAGCATGGGGCAGTTCTGGTGTGTGTGTTTGTCCTCGTGCTAAGCAGAGGTGCGGGTATGGGGTGGATGTGATTGTGGCAGTCTCCAGCTTCTATTTCCAGCAGTTTGCAACTGTTACCTCTTATTTGCTAAGTAGAACCCTTCTATTATCACATACTTTTTCTAGGGCTGTTACTTACCAACTCTGACAGATGCATCTTTCAAACTTCATTCTCACAATCTAGATAATTGGAGCTGCTCAGTTCTTTMAGGCATGTTCTCCCATCCTTTGACTGCCCTCAAGTTACTAACCAAACCCTTCTGACTGATGAATAACACAATCACTGCAGTCAATCCAGTATATCCAAGTCAAATAAAAATGTCCTATAAGTTGTTTCAGCATGGGCCGTAGTTCTCACAGTACTCCACTGGTTCTTTACTCGGTAATAAACAGATTTTTCCAGACAGTTTTCTTGAGTTTCATTTTTCACCTTACTTTTCTACATCACATAGATGTACTAAGCTAAATCTTTGTGGCTGAAGTTAGACATTTTTAAATGCAGATATTTATTCACTTAGTTTATCAGATTATGCAGTTTTGGATACCATTACCTGAACTGACTTCATAAGCAAATTCAGTTATTTCAGTGCTTCTTTTGTCCACATTATTAAAAATAGAAATGGCCAAACCTTTAATTTATTGTGTTGATAATTTCTCTTTTATCATTATTCCCTGAAACCAGTGAATTGTTGGCCGCAATGATTAAATTATAAATAATTTCAACTAATTAGTAGAAATATTTTGTAGGATCACCTTAGATGTTATATTGACATCTACTGTTTAGATATTATTACCGTAATTAGATTGTAATCCCTTTTTTTAGAAAGTATCAAACTTGTGTAGTCTGGTGTTGATTCAGGCTGACTACAATACATTCAAGGTTTTCTGTAGTAATTTTGTATCAGTATTTCCACCATTTTGTCCTGGTGCAGTCTGATAAACCTACCACCATCTGCTCATCTTGTACACTTTAAAGAAACAGATGATCCCCAAAGCATATTTCGTCTTCTGGAATTTCCCCAGTTTTCTAAAACATAYGGCAGCTCAGGATTCACTGCTTGAGTATGCTTTTGATTAGCTTTTTTGATATGTTGTGGAGCACATCTTATTGTCAGTTTGAAATACCTAACACTAATACTTGGTGCATTCATTGTATGCATCCTTGATACAACCATACCACCTGGGGTTTTTTCCCTTCAAAAGAGTAAATGTGAATATGCTTGAGCCACTTACCATTTTGCATTGAATTTAGTTTGTTGGGCATTAGTATTTGCAATTGCACCTTAGCAATTAGATGATGGACAAGTGTTTATTCTTGATTTTCTTTAATATCAAGATGGCTGTGTATACTCTTTTTAATGGCTAAACTTCTGGCTATGGATTTATACTTCTGCCATTTTGCATCCCTTATCAGTTTTTTATACCTTCAAACTTTTAACTTCCATACATTACTTTCATTTACTTCTTTTCTCTCTATTTGTTAGATACTATGATCACTTGGATGTAAGTGAAATCTGCATTCCCTCCCCAATGCCATCCTGCTCCCAGGCTGCCTTGAGTGCTTGTAAGCTCACACATTTGACCCTAATGCAATTCCTCCCTCCACTGCTCCTAGATTATGCAGATTGCTATAAATGGATATGTTTTCATTTATGTTAGAGAATTGAAGTCTGTTGGACAAGGTACTAGGGAAGCAAAAACTTAGGAGTTTAAACGCAGCAAATCAATGTCTCTAATCAAAATGCTTGTGTAAATACATTTGCCAAAGAAACAGTTGTCCCATAGGAGAGAGGTAATAAAATGCCCTAATGATGAGAACCCAATTACACAACTCTTTATCTGACAGCACAATTTTGAATTTCAGTTCAGTCAATAACAGTAATTAACTATAATAACCCTTTGTATTTTTACATATGCTTTCAAGAAAAGGTTTCCTATTCTTTACAAACAGGTTTATGTTTTGCAACTCCTGTGAAGATCTTATTCAGATGACCTTATTAAAAGAGGGAAACACTATGCAGACTGGTTTGCCTTTACCTGTAGTTACAGGTCTCATTCACTGACTCTGTAATAATTTCTTCATTTGGTTCAGATATGAAATAAACTAATATTGGTGATATACATTTAGTTGTGGAATTGAGGGTGATAATAATGTGATGATGTGTGGAAGTATTATCTCCTTTTTACAGATGAGTAAAATGAGTCAGCAAAGGATCAAATCTGTTCTGATTTTGATTTTCTGCAGTGAGTCTGTTAGCATCGAGAAAATGGACTGTCAGTAGAGTAATACTTTCCCTTATATTGTACCAGACAACATGCTTCCCTCTATGCAATCAAAACTATCCCTCAAAATCAGAGTGGAATTCCCTTTGAATTTAATTCATATTTACACTAAATCCCCTTCATAAGGACTAAAGCAGAATTACTAAGAGTGTGAAGTGCATAGGGACTGCCTTTAAAGCCACTTGGTATTAACACAGGCAAGTGCTTAGTGTGTGTGTGTCTACCTGCTGAGGTACATGGCTCAGCAGCAGCCTAATTTACCTGGGCTGTTTGGGCATCTAGTTTGCAGACTACCCTGGCCTTATTTAACATGGTGATAAGGGCTGGGAATCTCAGGGGTTTTTGAGTTTACAGAAGTATTTCTTTTCCTTAATGAAAACTAGGCTTGTAAAATTCAATATAATTGCTGATAAAATACATGGTGATTTATGTATTGCCTTTTTTATACAAGGGATATGTAAAATTCTTCAATATGAAAAGTTGATCAAGGCTAAAGTTGGGTAAGGCATGTCCACTTTGCAAAAGATCATGCAAGCTCCAGGAGTATATTATGTAGGTTCTCTCCTCCTAGAGTGCATGGACTGTAAAACATGGAAATATAGTCATGACATTAGTTATTAGAGGCTTAAAGGTGGAGAAGGGTTAATTGTTGTCTGTAACTTTCTCATCATTTCTGTATGTAAATCACTTCTCTAGACTCTCTTCTCCCTACTATAAAAGGAAGGTAAAAAACTAAAAAAAAAAAAAAAAGCACCACTAGAGCCACATGGAAATACTCCTTAATGGCTACTATTACAGAAAAGAAAAACCAGTAATTAATCTGCATGGCTTGTGAGTTTCTGCTGGTATGTGCCTAAGTTGAAGACATTCTCCAATGAGACTGGTTGGCAAGAAGTGGCATAGGTGTGCTAAATGTGCTGTAGTTCTTCCTCTGGCCAAAATTCAGATGTATTCTTAACTCCAGTGAGTGCTGTTTGAGGCTGTGCTCACCCTTCCAGTGGCACTGACATGATGTGCAGACTAGGCACTGTGATGGCAGCATGGTTGGAGTAAATTTCACCCATGGAGAAATAAATGCATCCATAAAACCCAGGGGGAAAACCCAATGCTGCTAGTGGTATGTGGTGCCAATTCTTTATCTGAAATCTGATCAATAGTAGCAGCCCTCAGTGTCTCTGCTATTTTATAAAGATGTCTTTAAGGACTCAGCGAGCTAGCCAGCTGGCATCCATCCTGCACTCAGACAGATTGTCATTGCCAGTTTCTGCTGAAATGAGACACTATGACACTAATTTAACTCCTTTTAATTAATAGAAGATCGAAGCTTAGCCTTCCTGCTGCTGCTGAAAGTTACATATGCCAGTCACATACTATATGTATGCATATTTTGCTGTTATTTTGCATGTATTTCTATATACATATAGAAATCTATAAAATTTTTAATGATGATGCCACGCAGTGTCATTTATTCAAAGAAGTCCTGTGGAACTGTGGACATGTTATTTCATGGTCTAGAATCTCAAAAGGGCAACTTCATCTGGTTTTATTTAAATGCACAATAAGGTCCATAACATTAGCAAGAAACTGAGTTAATTCTGCAGGATTAAAGTGCAGTATGGCAGAGGATGAACCAAGAAGAAGCAATCAATTATTGTGGGTTTTAGAGTGATATTGTCTGTGTCCTACTTCTCCTCTGCTTGCAAAAGGTGAATAAAAACCTCTGAAAGCTCAATTTATTCAAGTAGGTGGCAGAAGATCTGGAGTGCCGTTTGGAGTTTTCCAACTCCAAGTGCCAGCACTAGGAAGGGCACATTGCTTGTGACCCTCACAGTGTTGGGGATTGGGCTCACTGCAGCTCCATGGAAATCCAGCCACCAGAGAAAGAGCTAGTTTGATACCTACAGGAATCTGCATTTTAAACCTGAGGCTAGAAAGAAAATTCATGATTCTTGCAGCGAAACTCCTGAACTGCCGTCTGTGGAGATTTATGATGTTATTTTCATTTTTAAAAAATAATGTAAATATGTGTCCCCTGATTGCACCTGAAAAAACTCATTCCTCTTCCCATTGTGTAAATATGTTGAAACAATTTCTTCTTCAATCCTTGTAATGTGCAGTTGATTTAGATTTTTGATTTCTGTGCTCTTGCATATTTTAGAACATTTCATCCAATGTGCTGGAGGAATCTGCTGTTTCAGATGATGTTTTGTCTCCAGATGAAGATGGCATATGTTCTGGGAGGTATTTCTCAGAAAGTGGACTGGTAGGGCTGCTGGAACAAGCTGCAGAGCTCTTCAGCACGGTGAGTGAGAACCAGAATCACCAGGAGGGATAGTGGGATACCTGAGCCAGATCCACAGCTTGGTTTGCTGCACCTGAGGAAACAATGTAGTACTGCTAAACCAGGCATCACAGACCTGCCACTCCAGATAACAGGAGGACACATTTTTGGCTGTCCAAGTACTGCCACAGGCAGATTGAGAACGTAGGATTTTTCAGCCTAGCTCAACACATACCCCCCTGTACTGTGCAGACCACAGGCAACATCTCCAGAAAGTGATTGTCTCAGGCAGGAACCAAGACTTTCAGTTGATATTATCATGGGATAGTACATTTAAGAGAAAGATCTTGCATACAGTAAATATTTTAGGAAGCGTGTGAGAGTTATTGCTATACTTTTACAATCATGAGCCTCATAATCTACACTTAGGATGTAAGGACTCATTATTTAGCATCTCTAAAGATACCACTTGGGTCCCTTTGTCCAGACACAGCTCTAGTTGCCCTGAACCATCCATGACAAACAAATCTATTTGCTGCTCTTAACCTGCATTTCTAGTTCTTGTAGCCCTGAGGCAGAAACCAGGGCTTTACACAAAAATTTGGGCTTGAGAGCCCAACAGATCAGAGGTCCAAATTACATCCAGTTCATTGTTTGCTGTTCAGAACTGCCTATTTACTATTACTAGCTTTCAGAACACCAAAACAAACCTCATAGCAGATTAACAGATGACTCCCATAAATCCCCTTTTCAGCCAAGTCATTGATGGAGATATAGTCAGTTTCTTTTCAGAGTGCATGAAGACTCATTTTTTCTTCCTCCTTTTTTTTTTTTTTTTAAATATATTTAAAGGGTGGTTTGTATGAAACTGTGAATGAAGTGTACAAAATTGTCATCCCCATACTGGAAGCAAATCGAGACTTCAAGAAGCTTACCTTGACACACAGCAAGCTACAGAAGGCCTTTGACAGCATTATTAATAAGGTATTTGTGAGGCAAGGCACTGCTAGCAAGACACATTGCTGGGTTGCACTATTTGTTTAAGACTGGTGTTAATGAAACTGTTCATGTGTGTATTAAGTTTGTGTGGACAGGTTTTGAGAGTGGAGGGGGAGAGTTAAAAGGGTGATGTCAATGAGAAGCTGCTAGAAACTTTATCCATGTCCAACAGAACCTATCTCAGCTGCTGGCCAAGGCTGGCTGAGGCTGAGCCCTTCAGTGACAGTGGCAGCACCTCTGGATAATGTATTTGAAAAGGAAAAAAGTTACTGGCCAGATGTAATTGTGCTCAGAGGAGAGACAAGTGGAAAATATGTGAGAGCAGTAGCTCTGCAGAACTAAGATTGGTGCACAAGGAGGGGCATGGAGATCATGGAGGAGCAGAGATCCACCTGCAGCCCCTGCAGAACCCCATGCCAGAGCAGGTGGATGCCTGAAAGAAGGCTATGACCCCATGTGTAGTTCGCACCAGAGCAGGGAGGAACCACAGGCTGGAGCAGGGGAAGGACTCATCTCCCTGAGCAGTGGGAGAAACAAGAAGTGATGAATTGACCATACCCCCCACTTCCCATCTCCCCATGCCACTGGAAGAGAAGATGTAGGAAGATGTAGAACCTAAGGAGAAAGGGGGAAAGATGTTTTTAAAATTTGTTTTACTTCTTGTTACCCTGTTCTGAGTTTGATTAGTAATAAATTCAGTTAGTTTCCCCAAGTCCAGTGTGTTTTGCCCATGATGGTTGCCAATTTGTGATCACTCCCCATCCTTATGTTAATTCATGAACTATTGTCTCTCTCCTGTCCAGTTGCAGGGAGGGATAACATACAGCAGGCTTTGGTGGGTACCTGGCATCCTGCCATGATCAACCCACCAGAATTTGAAATAGTTCAATTTCCTTTTTCAAACAAAATCTTCCATCTGCTTTGGTCTACCTACATAGCCTACAGTGTAAAAAGGCTCTCCATACAAAAAAGCAGAGATTAATATAGAATGGTTTAGCTGAACATGTCTGTGTCTACCTGGCCTATATGTTTAACAAAAATAACTTTATTGTCAATTCACTAGTGTATTTGGTTATAAAATAGAAGAAATAAGAAAACTTGTCTAAATTCTCATACTGTCCCTTCTCTTTCTTCAGAAGAACCTTATTGCTGCGCCTAGTTAGTTTCAAATTATTTTCAATTTTCATTGCAAAATTGCTAAATTTTAATTTTGTTACATATATTCAAGGGAATTAAAAAATAATAAGGTGTTTTGTTTTGTGAAACCTCCTTCATGATCAGCCTAAATTTTAAATTAGATTGCAGTTAAATGTCCCCTTAGTTTGTATACTTTCTCTCCTCATCAGCACGGATGATATATAGAAGTGGTTTTGGAATGGGAAAATGTAGGACTAGTGAGTTTTCTTACACATCAGCTGGAAAAAAAAAAGGCATCCAAATACTACAATATACACATAAAGCATTTGTAAATTTCCTCTTCATCAATTAGGGTCAAAAACGAATGTTTGGAACTTACTTCCGTGTTGGTTTCTATGGATCCAAGTTTGGGGACTTGGATGAACAGGAATTTGTTTATAAGGAGCCTGCAATTACAAAACTCCCTGAGATCTCTCACAGGTTAGAGGTAAGGAAAAACATTGTGTTAACATGATCTCAAATGGTATATTGTACTTTTCAATGAACCCATACAGTCCTAATATTATTATTGCTATATAAAAAAAAATCAGTAACACCCTGATTTGTACCAAAAGTTATTTCCTTGGTGCATATTCTTTCCACAGTATCCCTTTTTAAAACATAATAATCTAAGTGATCCATTCTTTTGAGGCTATGTCTCTTACAAGCAGACCTGTAATACACTGAGTGATTGTGAGCATGCCAGATATTTGCTTTGGTATCTTTTTAGCTTTTTATACAGAATTGCTATGTTCCTTTTTGATTGTTTCACCTCAAGTTCTCTGATTGTCTGAGCAACTCCCAGTGATCTTTGTCAGAAGATGCCTTACCCTGGCCAGCTGTGGTTTGTGAAGCAGCATACTGACTGTACAAAGCCCAAAAATAGTCATGGTTGTCACTCCTTTCTCCTAGAATTGCATTAGCATTGCATTAAAATTTTGGGATAATTCTGTTTCCTTTCTAGGGATTTTATGGCCAGTGTTTTGGGGAAGATGCTGTGGAAGTAATTAAAGACTCTGCTCCTGTAGACAAAAGAAAGTTGGATCCCAATAAGGTAGGGAAAATACTACCAAGAGGGTTGAGTGCTTTGTCACAAGAAGTGGGGAGAAAAGGTCCCCTTTGCAACTTTTATGCTCAAACATTAAGGCACTAAAAGAAACCACCCAATTTGGTATCACTGTGCCCAGGGGTATTAAACACTCTGTGACAGGCTTATGGTAGCCTGTCACAGAGTATGGCAATTAAAAGTTCTGATCTCTGGTCCCTGCCCTGATTCTGATCCCCAGGGCTAAGCTATGCCCTCCTAGATGCAAGATTTGTTAGTTCTGAATAAGAAAATGATACCTGAAGGATTTTCAGCTCTGTGCTTTTCCAGACCATCACTAGCCAATGTGTACTATGGAATACTTCACATGGGCCACTCCTTTTACATTCTTTGGGTTGTAAATGGCTCTTCCCTCTCTCCTTAGGCATACATACAAATTACTTTTGTGGAGCCCTATTTTGATGAGTATGAGATGAAGGACAGAGTTACCTACTTTGAAAAGAACTTCAACATCTGTCGGTTCATGTACACTACGCCTTTTACTATGGATGGGCGTCCCAGAGGAGAACTTAGTGAGCAATACAAGAGGAACACCATCCTAACCACAATGCATGCTTTTCCCTACATCAAAACTAGAATCAATGTCATCCAAAGAGAAGAGGTAATAATTGGGTTTTGAAGACAGATCTAATTTCTCAAAGACTGAAGGAGTCTCTGGGTGGGAAGATTTCCAAATTTATGCTTGGCAGAAGGAAAAGAGTGCTGAATTTCTAAGATACTGCTCTTGTAAACAGGAGTATCACAGAAAGGACAGACAATGCAAGATAGAGATTCACTGTGCAGAAGAGACGATAGTCAGTGTGCATTCTTCTTTTGACCTCCCAGCTTTAATGCTGTGTAGGAGAATATGTGGAGCTCTGTTTGTAGCTATACTTCCAGCTGATAAAGCAGAAGTAGGATAGGAGTACAGTCAAAAAACTAGGTTGGGCTTAGGGCTGGTTTAGAGACAGGAAAGCTTTATACTGTAGAAAGTGCAACATCATTTCAGGCACATAATAATAATAGTGAGTTTATGCGAACAGGAGGTCTGATTCGCACCTTATTCTAGCAAATGATAGCACACCTAAGAGCTTTGGATCAGATGCACCATCTACCATGATGACCATCTACCAAGTTAGATTGAAAAGTGTTCCTGGGCTTCACAACTACTGCTTTTGAAACAGGAGAATGATAGTGATATTGTTGCATTTAGAACAGGTCAGCTGCATGCATGATTCAGGTAATGAACCATCTTTTCTTCCCTTTTCCTTAGTTTATTTTAACCCCAATTGAAGTTGCTATTGAAGACATGCGTAAAAAAACACAGGAACTTACTGCAGCCACCAACCAAGAACCACCAGATGTCAAAATGCTCCAGATGGTTTTGCAGGGCTCAGTTGGAGCCACTGTAAATCAGGTAAGGGGTCCAAAAAAGCCAGATAAAGCGTACTTTTCTCACTGTGCTTTTTCTTGCACTGGAAGAAGTACAKCTAGTCAGAACCATTTAGTCACTGTGTGTATTTAAACTTCATCCCTTGATATTTAGGCACTGTATACTGTTCATTAGCTGTGCTTTTGGTCAAAGTGTTCATGGGAAGCGCTGTCCTGGATGCAGGTGCAGCAAGTCACAGAAGCCTTGTGAATGCATCCGAGGATTTTTCATTTCTAACATGCCAGCCATTCCAGACATTTTGTTAATTCCAGATGTATCCTTGGGGAATGGGAATAATAATAACAATTCTCCTGTGGAACCACTGCAAAATCTGTTTATGGAAATTAAGCCTATACATGAAGTCAAGACCTGAGTGCCCCAAAATAAAGTTGAGATGCCATAGGTATAACATAAACATACATACTAAAAAGCCCAGGCAATTAAAAAAAATTGAAATGGAATGAGGAAGACATGGCGACACAAAAACTTGGTGTTATGCACAATTTCACAGAGCTTGGATTTTTTTTTTGCTGAAAGCCTAAATACTCTCTCCAGATTCATCACCAACCAAAACATCTATTATGAAATAATGTATTGTAAGCTTTGCAAAGAGTGATCTTTTTTGGTACTGGGCTTATTGCCTGATTGTCTTATAATACACACACAACAGCTATGTTTCTCTAATTTAACCAGTCTTGTCACTAGGGCTGTCCCAGTTCCTCCCAGCTGAGCAGAATTTGTTCCCTTTGTTGTGGGACTGAAGGGGGAATATTAACAGGAGAGGATAAGGTATGATGAGCAAAAATTCTGCTTGCCAAAGGAAGTATCATGGAGGAAAGGGAGCTAAAACCCATCCTGTTATGGTAACTGTGCATAGTTTTATTTTCTTTCGTAATTGCACTCGTGAAATAACAAACAGCTTTAAACAAATGTGCGTTCTGTTTCCAGTCTAAGCAGGTGGGTTTGACATTTTCCTGTGTTATTTCTATAAGGGGCCACTAGAGGTAGCACAAGTGTTCCTGGCTGAAATTCCAGCAGACCCCAAACTTTATCGACATCACAACAAGCTGAGGTTGTGCTTCAAGGAGTTTATACTGAGGTCAGTAAAACAAAATTGAAATGCTGAATTGCATCAATACATTCAATATTAGCAATAATGCGATGATAATATAACAGAGTAATTACCTATGCATGTTAGCATCATGAATCCTGGTATCTCATATTTTAAACACTTGGACCACACTTGTTATTTCTGCTTCACATGAATGCCTAGGTAGGCATTGCATTCTCCAAGAGAAGAAATGTTTACACTCTTAACTAATAATGTATACATTAAGATATTCAATTTGTTTTATCTTTTGACRTCTTACAGAAATCAAACATTTCAGACTATTGCCTTGATTTAATTTTTAATAAAATGTATCCTTTTACATTCTTATGTAGAAAGCTGTTCATAAGAAAACCACATCTGTCAAGCAGACACAGTGGTAGTGGCAGACACATGTCCTTTACTTCAGATACATTTGTAAATCTCAACAAACATATTCACATATGAAGATACTTATCTCCTTAGTCCAGACTATCCTCCTTGCTGAAGGATAAATTGGAGTTAAATAAAAACAAACCTTATGCAGAAGATACAGCTTCTAAGTATTGCTATTGCCAGTTTATCTGTTTATACAGTAAGTAGGCAGATAGCTCAATATTCTGCAGTCATTAAATTTGCTTTTTATTAGTTCACTCATGCTTTCCTAATGTCTAAAAAACCATCTCAATTTATGTACTTGGAAAAACCAGAGCTTTCTTATTAGTTCATTATCACTTTAGTCTTGACAAGTTACCAGAGAAATGCCTACACTAAAGGAATTGTCCTGGATTCTTATCCATTTAAATCACCTAACACAAAATGAGGGAGTTTAACAGAAGTAGATTATATATATCATGTCTTTCTTTCCTTTTGCCCAGGTGTGGTGAAGCAGTGGAGAAAAACAAGCACCTTATTACTGCTGACCAGCGGGAATATCATCAGGAGCTCAAACGAAACTACGTGAGACTGAAGGAGAACCTTAGACCCATGATTGAGAGGAAGATCCCAGAGCTGTACAAACCTGAAGTAAAAATACACAGCACAAGGTATAGTTAGGGCAGGGTTATCTGTTGTGGCTGTACAAAAATGTGCCATTATTTGCAAGGAAGAAAGGGACTTTTACTGGCAGCTAAAACCAAGCCAGAATATACACTGCCAATTCCATTACTGATTAAAAAAATCTGCTGCCTTCCACTGGAGATGATTGTAATGTTAGCTGTGTTTCTCAGGCTCTGCATTCCAGGGGTAGAGGATTCATGTAATTTTAATGCATCGTTAGACAAGACTTCCCCCTCAACCTAAAAAAGAAACATCTTGCGATTTTCCAACCTTTGAAGCCAGAAAGGAGATAGAAAAAGTATGGCATCATGTGGTGTTAGGCAGCATGAAGTCATCCTTCCACTACAGAAAACATAATCCTTTTTAGTCACATGACTGACACAGAAGAGTCTAATGTTCTTTGATTATGATTACATGCTTCTTCACAAAGCCACGGTGCCCAGTTTGGGGTGGGAGAAGAAGAAATGACAACTCTGACCTGCCAACACATAACATGTTTCAGCTGAGCTCCTTTTCATGAGACAGGTATTTCTTTGATTGTTTTTCATTTGCCATATATATTTATGAATCTGTTTCATTGCAGGGAATCTTTCCGTAACCACAGTTTTAGGAAATACGACACCCAGACTTCTTCCCAAAGCACCTAAGAACTAGCTGTTTTGGCCAAGGAAGAGCTTCGTGCTACAAGACAGAAGTAATGGAGTATTTATTCCACATCTATGAAATCGGAATTTCTCACTTTCTGGACAGCATGCAGAAAAGAATTTACACAAGATCGCTGAATGAAAACTAGGGGATAAATCCTAATCAAGCACACATCACGAGGGCTTGGAAAGGAAGGGGATGCTTTTTTAGATACTTTTGTATATATTGTGCAGTAATAGCCTCATGCAGAGGGGTGAACCTTAAAGTGGTCAGTGCTGTGAAGTCATGACTCGGTAACAGATACAGAACTTTGTGGGGTTTGATTGAGGCGAATCCAAATAATGTCTAAAGAATAACAACAAATTATATGTGTTTATGGTCCTTTTCCAATACAGCATTTATCCATGTGCTTTTGGCAATGAAGCACATTCTGCAAGTTAATAACATGCTTAAATTTTGTCTTAATGAGGAGGGACATGGTTTCCTGCTCAGTATTTGCTGAGCTGGCACTCTAGGGAAGGATCATTTCCTCAGTCGGTTTCTAAACAGATTCTGTCATGGTCCTTAAGTACAAGGAGTTCTGCACAGGTTTTCTCAACCAGTGCAAGAAAATCAAATAGCAGTAATAAATAGTTCTTACGGGTCTTCTATATTTTTTTCTATGTACAGGGGTATTTCTATGTACAGTATTGTACTTGACATGCACTTAGCAATCTGTAACATATTTAGCAGAGCTAACAAGTTTAAAAAGAAGATGCTAAGCTATGAGTGAATCTTTATTACATAAAGCTCCTATGTAGATAACCTTATCCAAAATTAACTACAGAAGCTCACAATGGGGATTTCCTGCAAATCACTTGACTCAGGCTTTACTGCAGCTTAAGAGAAATTAGCACATAAGTTATAATATCTAGTTCTTAGTATTTTTTGAGTCCTAAGCAAATATCTTACTAAATAATCTTTATACCACTTACCTGAAGTATTGAAATGTTATTACAAAGATGAGGATGCTAAGAGAGGAGAAATTAGGACTTTGAAACTCATTTAGGACTTTTGGAACTCAGTTTGACGTTAGGAATTCCTTTAGTGAAGCAGTAGAAGAGCTACCATTTTTGTTGTGACTATGCTTGCCACATAATGTTTGTATTTTGAAACAAAGATCCATGAAAGCGTTCTAAATATTACTTTCTCTCCTGCACCTCTTCATTGTTTTGGAAATGATACTGGAATGCTGATTAAAGTAACCAATTCCATTTGCCCAAGCACAGAATTTAATGTTAAAATTCAAGGAAATGGTTGGGTTTTTTCCTCTATACTTCATTTTAGAAAATTACGGTGAACTTTCTCAGAGCTGATGCCGTATGTTTCTAAAGGCAAGGCCTCTTTAATCCAAAAGTGTAAGGGAGATTGAAGCTGTTGCTTTTAGTGGAAATAGTTTGACTTTTTACAATCACCTGCAGCCTTGCCATTTGATAATACAAATATTTGAAGCACTTCATTGACATTTGTATCATATTTTGAATGTGCTTTGTAGAAGATTCACGCGGTTGATCAAGCAAGATGAGATGTGGAAATAGGTGAAATAAACCCTGTAGTTACACAGCACTTGGAGTGTAAGAAAATAATTTTCCTCCTCCCTCATTCATAGTATTGTTAAATAATCAAGAATAAGTACTCTTATAATTGACTTTGAAATGAGCACATCCAAAGCACATAAGCAAATTGTATAAAAAGCTCAAAGCAAAACATGCCTCTATGTCAGAGTGCCTTTTCTATATTCAAGTTGCTTTGAAACCATTCTAGGTTGAAAAATTACTAATTTCCCAATGTTTTGAAACTATGAGACCTCTGCCTATCAGAACCTGGCCCTTTATCTATTGTTTGTAACTGACAGTTGAGGATAAAGGTCAGAATACTGTCATCTATCAAACCCACAACTCAATATCACTAGTTACAAGATACTTCTCCTTTACAGCCTAACTAAAAGAAACCTCGGGTAAAACACCCCTAAGAGATGTACAATATACCATATAAAAATAATGAAGTGGTTCCTTGAACTGAAATAATACTCAGGATAATATGATTACTGACAGACTCTTCACTCCCATTTTACAAGCTGAGCACCTTGCAATCAGATGGCCAGTCTTGCCCTCAGTTTTCATTTCATGTAGTCCCTTCTACAAACAGAACATGGCTTGTACATTTCTTTCAAGAGCTGAACTGTGTGAAACAAATTTTCTGTCTTAGGATATTAGTTTTGCAATAAAACGACTGTTACACAGCAAATGTAGAAGTGCCTTTGTGTTGCATCTTACACCTCAATAGAACACAGCTGGAGAGGAAGTTTCAGTGGGAAGAACACTTTCTTGTAGAAGCATTATTTAGCAAAAAATACATTTATTTGGCCTGTCTTTGGGATAAATTGTGCCTATTGCAGGGATTACAAGCAACAAGTTGCTTCCCAACTTCTGTTTTTCATTCAGTGAAAAATGTCAGTGGGAAGCTCAGTGACAGCAGTGCCCTCTTTCTTCCTCTGGTCTGTGGCTGTAGAGCAGAAATATGCCTGACTCCTGAATTCAGCATCTGGATGATTCAAGATTAGGGAGAGTTTTGTGTGTCCGGCCTAGGTAGATCCAGGGCCGAACTGCTCAGGCTGTCAAAGGGGAACCAGCAGACAAGCACTACACCATCCCAGACATTTAGCTGAGAGCTCACCAGAGCTCACTCACCCCTTGCACTCACCAGTGTGCTAGCAAGCACCAGCTTTAAGGAGCACGGTGCTGAATTTGGCACAGGAACCCTGTAGCTCAGCASGGGAGTCTCTCAGTTGTGGTGTGAGCTGTGCCCCACCCATGGAAGTTTCCTACCAAATGTGAAGGCTTGGAAAAGCGAAAGCAAACATTTAAACTCTTCTTTGTTGTTTTTCTTTTTGTCTGTTGGATGTATCATTGTCTCAAATATTTCAGAAAGGGCAATTAAAGCTTAGCAGAGAGCCTGACACAGAGCCAGCTAGGAGTCTCTCAGGTGTTTCAATCTCTCAAAGCAATGCTCGTTATGAAAATGAAGCACACAATAATAGTGTTTTACTGGGTTTTACTGCACTACACTGCTGATGTCTTCTGATAGAGAGGAACACACACAAGGAGTGTTCATAGAGTGCTCCCATTAGTGCTGAATTTAGGAGTGGGGTAGTTTGGGGAGTTGCTTGGCTGACTATGTTTGAACCATCTTCTAAATGGGTTAAATGAAGTGATCAAAAAATAATCAACAGGTCTTGAATAAGTCATCTCAGGTTGGGAAATGCTCCAGTCTCATCAGTGAAAGGAGAAGGGGCCCCTGTGGAAAAGTCCCTTTTGATTACACGAATAAAGACAATGCAGTCTCACAGTAGAACTCAGATTGTGTTTTGGAAAGCTACAGTAAATTCTGGCATTCATTGAGCACTTCACATAGTGAATGTTTCTGTGACTCTTTATGTTCTTACTGTGGGATTGGTTTAAATTACTCACTTTCATTCTAAACCAGACTGTTTTGCAACTGTTCAAGGAATAAAAAACTAACCTTGGAGTTTTTTGCTAACAATGTTATCACTCAATATTGGTCAGTAAAAGATCCTGAAAATATCAAAGTGTTTAGCTGATCAGACCAAGCAAACTAAACCCCTGAAGATGCTCAATAATAACTTTAATAAGAATAATTTAGAAAACCTTGAAATTTGTAACATTTTATTCTGCTTGTCTGTTCCAAGCAATTTGATGCTTTGCACCTTTCAAAACAAAATTTTCTCTTTAGAAAAAAAAAAAACAAACCAAAGTTGAATTTAATTTTTTAAAGTTTCTCTTAATGAATTTAAAAGATACCTAAATCATTACACACCCTTTTTTCTATGTTCTTTTAGAACTATGTCTTGTTACAGAAATAAGGTTTTTCACGATCAGCCTCTATTCATTAAATATTTCTAAACATGTAACTACTGTTGGGATGCAAATTACAAAAGCAAATTAATTAATCAAAGGGGCAAGGTGTTTCAGTTGGATGGCAAGAGGACTATGTCTTGTGCATTTAATAAACACATGTAAAACAACTGGAGGGAAGATTTCCTGTCACACATTTGTGATTTTCCCAAATGTGAACACCTGTGCAAATTTCTTTTCCCCAAGAAGAGCTCAGTGGAAACAAAGCAATTTTAGCACTACTGATATATCTAGAATTTGAAAGTGCCAGAAAGACATCTCGAAACCTTATGAACCTCAAGCAAACAGCTGTTTCTGGACTTAATACATAGTGAAGAAAGGAAGTATGCACAAAACCCTATCCCTTCCTTTATTTGCAGGTCGGCTTTCAAGAGATGAACAATCCCTTCTCAGATATCAAAAAAAGCTTGGAAGTGCTCCAAAGGAGTGTGTTGCTTTTTGAGTTAAGGCATGAAATCCTGGGCTCAAATCTAAACCCTTGAGAAGACATTTTTCCTGGAGGAAAAAAGGAAAGGGGAAGGGAGAAGGGAAAGGAGCTATAAGCAAGAATAACTTTACAAAAATTAAGTTGATAGTGCTTGCCTCAGAGGCTGGAGATTTGTTCGCAGCCTGGAAGGATGGCATCTTGGCTGCACTTCATACTGCCAGCTTTTAATACTGGGAAAATAATAATAAATCAACAGTGTCTAAAATATTTCAAAGAGCTTGGTTTATGTAAGAGGCTTCAACTATTGATTAAATTAGAAAGAGAAAAACTCTTGTAATCTGTGGCAGATTAAAGAGCATAKAGGATGTGTAAAAAGGATTGCTCAACTCGGGTTGTAGGGAAACCCAGGTGCACTCAAGTCTCTCTGCAGCCTAGGACAAAGGCTCAGCTGAGTAAAATAAATCCATCCATTAATAAGCAGTCAGAGAGGAAAAGATCAGAACACCAACACTGCTGGGAACAAAGGAAGCAGTACTTTAAAAGGGCAGAGTAAAGTTCTGAATGCATCTCACTTTCTAGACCATGTGGGGCACCTAGCACCAAACTAAGGACTGTTGTGCACTAATGGCAGCTGTCAGGCAAAAAGTAATCATAAAATATTTAAACAAATAAATAAAACAGAGGAATATATTTTTTTCCCTAATAAAAGTGTTTCTATTTTTTGTGGGGCTTTTGTGGGTTTGGCTGGGTTTGTTTATTTCTTTGTTTGTTGATTATATGGGTTTTGTTTTGTTTCATTTTGCTTTGTTTTTTTTCAATGCTGACTTCCTGGATTTTGCTAGTTTACACCAAGAACTGGGAAACTGCAAAAGCAACAAACAAAAGGCACACTGCTTTCACATCCCTCTTTTGAAGGAAGCAGAATAAACTTGGGATAGTTGTTTCCAGGGGAGCTGTTTAGGAGAGTGACATAGCCCTGCACATCTCCTGCGGTAATGGGTGCCAAGAGTGACCACTGGTTCCACATCCTATGCACAAAAAGGGTGCTGTGGATGAAAACTACATGTCTTGGAAATAAAGTCACAGACAGGCATAGTTTGAGGAAACAGAGGGCATTGCAGCATGTCTCATTATTTCCACTAGTTTTGGTTCACTGGTAATTTTCTGTATTGCTAATTGGTGGAGGAKGCCAAATGTACCCTCAGAGTCTCTGCATTCTGGGCTCCTGCTCACAAGGCAGGCACCATCACTGGGGCACTGGCCCTGTGGCACCAGCTGCTGTGAGAGCACTCAGTGTTTCCATGGTGAAGAAAATCTTCCTAGAAAGGCTACCTGAGGTTTCCTACAATGCCGGYCATTCCCACAGTCTGGTAAGGAAAAGCCTTTAACATAAGGTACTTGTGGTCRCAAAATGGAACTTGTTTAATCCTCCATTTAATTTTTTAAAGTTTCTCTTTAAAACAGTTCCCTTTCAGCAGTTCTCTTTCAAACAGTTCCCATCCCTGCTCTCCCTGRCACTGCTGTAACTCACCCCCTGCCCAAGATCCCTTTACCTGACTACTGTGAAGCTATGTGTGGTTTGAGTGGGACAGTTCAGTGTAGAAGGGAGTGTCCACAAAGGTGGTGGAGTGGCTCAGAGCTGCACTACTGCAGGAGCACACTGCAGGGACCATGCAGCAGAGCTGGGACATGCCAGCACMGGGCTCTGATGGAGCTGCTCCATGCCACTGCTGGAAGGAGGGTAGAAAGCTGCCCWAACTCAATATATTGTTTGGGGATTAACTTATTTTTTTTTGAATCCTCAGCAGTGCTCTGCATTAATAAAGTACCAAAGTGCATTCCCTGCACACCATGTATTAAAAACTGGGACTGTTCATGTGTTCCATGCTGGTCTGAGAAAGTGAGAGGATACCTGAAACAGTGAGAGGATACCTGTGTCCATACAAGAACTGCCAGGTCCCAGATGAAGCATCTGGCTACCAAAATAAAGCATTGGTTTAGTTTAATGTACTGCCTGTACCCGGTTGTGTTGGTAGTAGGTACATCTGAAGGCTGAAGGCTTACACTGCTGGTCATGAGTATTTCACTGAAACACAAACACAGCGTTATTACACCCGGCACGTTGTACCCTGCTGGTGCAACAGCCAGTMTTGATGCTTCAGGATGAAAAATCTTTGTGAGTTATGAGAGAGGATCTACACTCACCACCAGTGCTATAAAGCACAGATTAATCAGCATGGCATGCRTTTGAAGAACAGATAAACTGTCCCCAGCCTCTGCAAAGCAGCTTCACACTGATGTCTTCCAAACAGGAACATAAGACCCATTGTCTTCTCCAGCTTGATTTCTAGTCAAGATGAGACCTTTAGTGTTGAGAGTCATCATTAAATGACCATCAGATGGGCCCTGATTTGTTAAGTCAGTCAGCRGGTGAGAAAAACAGAAGATGGGTCCAGCAAGAAATTGCCAGTGGTTTTTCTGTCCTGCTTTCTTCCTACAGCTRTTGTTTTGGTATCCTGTGAATATCCAGCCTCATTCAGGCTGACTCTGCCTCTCATGAGCTGTCAYGCAGATGTGCTCATCTCTCCAGGCACGGGCATCCAAACAGASCTTTGGCAATAATTTTAGGTTTCAGCATGATTCTCCAATGTAGTTCAAAACCCCAGTTGCTGTATGCACATATCCATTAAGGAAATTGTTCTAGTAATCTCTCAGATGARTCATGACAGGCATCAAGTCCAAGTAAGGCCTTTTGCAGAGATTGAGCTTGGTCGTACAACTTCATTATACTGATGATAGAACTACATTAAMCTGCAGTGGGCTCCTTGTCCTGCTCAAAAATAAACATCTGGGAGCTCTGGGGAATCAAGCATTCTTTAAAATATTTCAGGGACAAAAGTTTGGTGACAGCTTTTTCCTCTGTCATATTAGAGTTGCTCAAACCTTGGGGAGCATATTTTGACACTGCTTCTCCAAAGATAAGGGGAAAGGCAAGTGCTACATTTCATCTAGTAAATGATTTCTGGAGTTGCATTCTTGTGCATTCATGCACAAATCAAGAACACTATTCTGTCTCAAATATCCATAGGCCTTATGGTGAGATCCAGGACAAAAAGTGGCAAACAGCAACACTTACCCTCCAGCCCTGAAAACTCTTATGGTGGAAAATCAGGTGCACTGTTGCATTCTTTTGTTTTACTCTGGACTTTTTCCCTTCTGCCACTGATGTGAGCCCTGAAYCAGTGTGGAAAAAATGCCCTGCCTTCTTTTGTGTCTCCTTTGCAGATGGGGGTCTGCAGAAATCAGCCACGCAGCGTGAATTGCCAGTGGTGTCCTGTGCTGAGAAAAGAGAGAATGTGCATCTACTGAAACTGCTGCATTCCTAAAAGCAAGTCAGGACAGCAGATGCACAAGAGGGGAAAAGATGGGCTTTTACAGGCGTGCAGTAGAGAGGATTACTCTACCCACTGTGTGGGGTCATTCACACCAGTGCAGGGGTGTGTGCATTATCCCTGCTTTTCACTGTGGTGTGCAGAATATTAATGRCAGCAAACGTTCAGTATTTTTTAAATGACATTTTATTTAATTCCTTAGGCTGCTATCCAGCTTTGGCACTGGCAGCTGCTTGGCAATAATCAGCACATCAAAGTGTCCCTCAGAGGCAGAGGTGCACCAGAGGCCTCTGATGGGGGATACTCCAGCAGCACAGCCCTGCTCTGCTTAGCCCCTGTTCAACACACCACAAAGGCAGGGAGGRATTGGGGGGCAGGGGTGAGAGGGTCACTCTGTTCTGATCATGCTTGGGTGGGTGCTTGAACACCACTTCCTACATGCTGTATCTTCCTTTTGGATAAAAAAATAAATRYATGGGTTTTTYCAGGTAACTRGTATTTCTAGGATGAACAAAATAAGGCATGGGAAAAYATAACCATTTTCCTATGGAAAGAACATTTCAAATATTTGTTTTGTTTGGCAATATCTGAATCATTCTTTTAATACAATTTGCATAGGATTTTTTTTTTTAATGTGCCAGGGCTCTTTCCCCTACCCTTACAAATCAGGTGAAGTTTGCTGTGGCTTRAGGGGCTTCCCTAGAGCTGTGAGCCTTGTGGAACTGACAGCATCCTATTTTCTGAGGTTGGAGAAGGGAGAAGGGAAATGATGCAATTTGTTAGGGTGCTGAGGAGATGCTTGCTATGGAGCCATAGAGGTACACTACAGTTTGAGAAAGACCTAAGGCAACTCATCTAAGAAAAATGTGGCCTCTCATGCTCCTCTACAGTGGCAGCAAAGCAAAAATTGCTGCCAAACACAGCAGTAGAGGGAATGTCTGATCCCYCTCTTTTCCACACTTTCACAAAGGCCACAGTTGGGAACAGGGTTGATGCAACCTGCATCTAAATTTAGYGTGCAGGTCACCTGCACTCAGGTGACCTGCAGCACAGAGGATGTTTATGTGACTGATCCAGTGGCTCCTGAGTGTGTGTCCTAAACTGTGTGGGATGTCCAACACAAAACAGGCTTCAGGCATGGGAAATGTTAAAATCCAGACAGATTGGGGCATGAAAATCCATGAGAGCTCACTCTGCCTSAGCCTCTGCTCAACCCACTGGGGAAGGGCACGATGGTTTCTCTTAAGTCCTTCTTGTTTTTAACACACACTACATGTGTTCAAAGGGTTTATCCATTGTGAGCAATCTGAAATGTCTGTCAGAGCATACCACAGTATTTATCTGGACCAGATYGTGGAAAAATATAATGTGTATTCTCTCATCAAAGTATTGCTTTTATTTACTTCCAGACATGCCACTTTACAATTTCCTACTCACAGACATGGGGCATCTGGGTTTTTGAAGGAAACAGGTGGGTTTGGGCTTTTTTGGGGTGGTAGGGCATTTTTCTGTAAATGTTTGATAGTCCAAACTTCCTACCTAGCAGAGCAGACCCCAAATAAAAAATACCCCAGGGAGCTAGAAAAGCCCTGCAAAAGCACCTGTTCCCAGCTCAGTGTCACTTGCTGGTGCTTATGCTGAGCAAGGCAAACACTCACTCCCACAGCCCCAGGTGGGAGCTGCACAGGCATCTCTGACGGTGAGAAAGCCAGTGCCAGAGCCCAGCTGGGAAGGAGGAACCTGCTCCTCATGGCTCACACCTGTGAAAGGGTAGCAACAACACCCACATCTTCATCCCTCCTTCTCCTGGAGGCTTTGGCTGGGTTAATTCAGACAGAGACAAGTTTCTCTCTTTGGTGCTCGACAGAGTGSGGTCTATGTCCCCTATCCCAGCCTTCCTTATATGCATGTGCAGGCAGATGGAGCAGATTGGCAGGTGTTTACTGGCCCTCCTCACTCTGTGCTCGCCCATACACCCGTCTGGGGTTTGCCAGATCCCCGGGCTCGCAGTTAGTGCACTCTGCAAGCCCTCTGCGGGGCCAGACAAGCCCCAAGGAGCTGAAGGGTGAACTGGTCTTAATTGCACCATCAAAGGAAAAAGCCCCATCCACTGCATGAGCACACTGAAAGGCTTCTGTCAYTCTTACGTAGGTAATGCAACAATTGACTTCTTTATTTAATTTCACTTGTTTTAACTGACAAGAGCTGGCAGCTCTTGAAAGAAAGGATTAAGTGGGAGAAGTGGAGAGAGTCCTATCTGCTTGCTTTGTACACTGCCACAGTCTGAGTGCTTTCATTCTGTTTGTACAGTTTCTGGTACAACATGGTCCTGACCCAACTATCTGGATGAATAAGCTGATGGTAAGGAGTTGTTTGCTAGTCTGAATATACCTTCTTTTTGGTTGTTAATATAAAAAATGGTAAGTGGTGCTCACTGTTATCTTGATTWCTTCTTTGATCAGTACCCCTTTTCTTACAGTTGGATTCAGCCATTAAAAAATAGCCTCTGGATGGGAAGAACTGCAGGGCCTGTTTGCAAATTTGGACTGCCAATATTTCCAAAAATATGTGGGTTTGAATGAAAATGTACAAAAWATGGRTTTTTAAAAAAYAAAGCTCCATGGTTTGAGAGGTGYTTTACATSAACATGATAGCAGCTTTATTTAGAAAAATACTTGATGTGATTTATCTCTAAAATGTTTTAATGGCTTCAGAGATTTCAGAAGAAATACTGGAAATTATTTAGATGGAAATGTCACAGAGCCTATTAGCTTTTTATAGAACAGAAAACCTCAACATTTTTTGTCTGTTAGTTGGATGTGATCTACAGGGGAAAAAAAACCAAAACAGAGGTATTTTCAAATTTCCTTAATATCCTCCTTGGTCTCTTCTGGAATCAATGTTCATTGAGATAAACTTTCGTGGTCTCCAGTAATGAACTTCAGGTATCATTAATGATACCTGGAAAAAAAAATCTGGAAATTTGTAGATCTTCGGGAGAATTAACCAGGGAAAGGCAGAAGAAAAGCAGAGGAACAACACAGAAAGAAGGAAATGAGAAAGCATCAGAAGATAACAGCATTTGATAGCACACTACACGTAAAACCAGAAAAAGCAAGGAGTGATGCACCACAGCTGTGTCCTTTTGCTCAGTGAAGTAAGTCACAATAACCACCTTGCCGGCTCCTATATCCAGAGCCGGAGAAGAAAACCAGACATTGTTTTCTGTACACTCCTGACTTTGCTTGGGTCTCCTGCATCTTGCTTACTCCTGGCCTGTGGATTCTGATTTGTATTTGGGAAGGACTGTCCTGTGAAACCCTTCCTGGCATCATCACAGAATTACTGAATCATTTGCACCTGGAGACACTGGAGCCCTGGGGCAATGGAGATAGCRCTTGAGATACGAGTGGGAGGAGTGAAAGGAACCACCCATCAACCCATYCCGAATATTCAAACCCTCAAGCGAAAAAATTCAAGGCACACAAAAACGGGGACTACTGTATTCTTTCACAGCTGAAAAGGCTTTAGACATGGCCAGTTCTGGCCAGTAAAAATCAAGGCACAAGCCTAAAAACTGTGTTTCTAAGTTGAGGTTCACAAAACAATGCAGATGGAGCTGATGCCCATTTTACTGTTTGAGAAAGCCCTGCCGAAGACCCCATCCAACGCAGTGCAGCCGGAGGGCACATTCACATGAAAAAAGCGTTTCATGCGAGAGCCTCCACTGGGGAGTCCCAATTCCTTGGCACTGGACTGTGCCGTGGACAGRTATCGGATCGGACCTGCTGGGGCCAACACTCTTTGCTTCGAATCAATCCCTCCAACCCGCTCACATCGCGGAATCCGCGGCATATTTTCCCAAGGAGGCTGCATTTCCAGGCGCAGCCCCGACGGTAACCCTGCTCTCCCTGACAAGGAGCTCCCGCATCCCGGGGAGCCGCCGAGCCAGGCTCTTTAAACGGGGGACAGGCAAACTCCTCTCTGCCGCCTCCGGTGCCCTCGGGGCTCCCGGCCGCGCCGTGCAGGCACAGCCGGCCGCAGGGCAGGCGGGGCGGGGGCAGGAGGGCTGCAGGGGGTGCCGGGCAGCCCTCACGGCCGGGCCCGGGCGGCCGGAGGCGCCGCGTGGGTTTGGGCAGCGCGCAGCCGCAGTGCGGCCCCGCGGCTACAAAGCGGGGCCGGAGCCTCCCGGGCTGGCGGCGCGGCGGGCGGGACGCGGGGGCTGGAGTTTGGCGGGGCCCGGGAGCCCCCAGCCCGCCCTCCCATCTCCTCGCCGGGACGCGGAGCCCGGAGGTGAGCGGTGAGCAATGCGATGGGGCGGGATGGGGCTGGGCGCGGGCGCTCGGGCGAGGGGAAGCGGAGAGGCGGCGAAGTTGCTGCCGCCCCTCTCGTCGAGAGGAGCAGCGCAGTTCCCCCCGGCCCCGGGGGAGCTCCCGAGTCCGCCGGGAGCGGGGAGCGGACGGGCAGCCACGGCGCTGCCCCGCTGGCAGGAAGCCGGCGGTCCCGGCGGACCGGTCCGTGAGCGTGTCGCCAAGAGTTGTTGAGATCCCTCCCGGTTTGAGTAAAGATGCTTGGTTGTGCCAGACGGGCACGGACGCGCGTGTCCCGTGCATCGCGGCATCCCGCCCGCTCCCGSAGCGGCCGAGGCGCCTCCTTGCCCTGCGCCGGCCGGGCTGGCCCCGCCGGGCCCCAGGGAAGCGCTGCCAGGTGCGGTGGGAAGCACCTGGGCAGGGGAGAGGAGGGGGCGGGATGGGTCACATGTCAGAGCAGCGTTCACCGTTGTTTTGTTTAAATGGACCGTCRCTAACTTGTGAGCCGGCACTTCAGAAGGGTAGAGAACTTTTTTGGGTAGGGGGATGGGAAAGGGGGAAGGTCTTGGGCTTTGATGCTCAGTACATGAAAGTAGCTTAACTCTGGCTGCTATTCACGAATCTGAAAAAAAGAAAAAACGCAACTCTCAAACTCTTAAAGGCATCCTGCAGTGTTTGAAAAGAGTCTTAAATTTTTCTGAAACAACGTTGTGGGACCCATTAGCTTGGTACACATTTGCGTGTAAAAACTGCTTCAGACCTAATTACAAACCTCAGTAATGATAGTGACTTTCTTGTGACTGCTTTGTCCCCGAGTTGCACACAAGACCAGGCTGAGTTTAGCATTCCTTGTACCGATGTTAAGGTCAGGCACAGTGTGCTTTTTGTTAAATCAAAGCTCKCAAACATTTAGGTAGCAGCAAAGCCCGTTTGGCAATTGCGTAGCACAGTTGACAACCTTGTATCTTGGCAAGCCATAAAAGGTACCGTGACAATTTGCTGATTAAACATATCGGCGGTATCTTACCCTTTTATTTCACCCCTTCTGACAGAGTGAATGGCACTTATTGAAGGTTGCGTGGATGTCTGTTTGTGAAGGAACGAAAATACGAGAAAAGTGAGAGAGGCTGATCGGGTCAATGTGGATTTTGGAAAGGCCAAAATAAAGTAACTGTTCATGATGTGCAGAGAAAGCCCTGAAATTTTTGTTCAGGTGGTGTTTCAAGTCCTTAGCAGTGCTGTTTGGATCTTCAAGTCCAGAGTCAGTTCCCAAAGGGAGTGGGTGCCAATACAGCGCAGTGGTGCTGCCTGACAGTAGGGCTGCACCCAATCCGTGCTGCAAGAACTATCTTTGAAGTGTCGTCTCTCTTCTGTCTGGGAACACCTGCCAGATATTAGTGACTAGGKGAAATGGG
Source organism: Alauda arvensis (assembly GCA_902810485.1). Classification (NCBI taxonomy): domain Eukaryota; kingdom Metazoa; phylum Chordata; class Aves; order Passeriformes; family Alaudidae; genus Alauda; species Alauda arvensis. The sequence goes on along the minus strand of CADDXX010000091.1, from coordinate 851,130 downwards.
ATTCCACCCCAAAGCTGCCTCCTCAACAGGAGATGAGATATTGTCATATGACGGGACCTGTGTCCTTCCTCTGTTGGTTTTGAGTGAGAGAGGTTGCAGGTTGCTCTGGTGTGGGGTGATGGGGTGTGGAAACTTGTTGCATTCCATGCAGTACTGAGTGTGGGTCACASCAGTGCCGGGGACAGCAGCACAAGCCGAGGTTGTGGCAAAGTGCAGTTTGGGCTGAAGGATAGGTGGATACAGGCTCTTGTGTGCCTCAAAATCTGGGGCTTTATGTTCAATGGAATTTGGCTTGATGGTGTTACATTTGACTGTTTAATTTGTCTGACATCGTGTGTGGTTTGTCCCATTGTATCTTAACTAGAAGGAAATTCATATTGTAAAGTGTATTTTRGTGACAAATTCTGTAGCACTCCAGCCCATACAGGAGTCCCTGGTGTCTTAGATTGAAATTTCTTCACGCATGCTTTCTTTTAAGATTGGGCTTTGCTTTAAAATTGCACTGGAGAAAGCTTTGTCCTTTGATTGAAAAYTGGATGTGAACTGGTTTTAGGTGTSAGTTCAGTGCACCTATAAAAATCCCACTCCTTGGGAGAACCACCAATGGAGGTATTTCTTTTAGCACGAATTTACTTCAGTTTGAGGTGAGTTGGTCCAGTAGCTCCTCTTCAGTATCTGTTTGCCTTTCTCACTCAGGCAGTTTTCTCAGGTTTTTAAGCTTCTGGTACAGCTTGTCGTCTCAATTTCTGCTGTGTCCTGCATGTCTAAATAATAGATGCTGAAAGTGAAATGAAAACGTCCAAATGAAGAGTCAGTTTCATAAATGATGCAGAGCTGCTGTGAAGAACTGTCAGGAATGGGCATCTGATTGTGCTTTTAGTTGCTAAAACATTAGTTGTTAACTTAGAGTTGCAGATTTTCTTGTGGTGTCAGCACCTGTTGAAGTGGTAGGTCATGGGGAAGAAGGGTTTTTTTCCTAGTCATTTAGCTAATGGAATTGACTAATGGCCCAGAGGAGGTGTTTCAGGCGTCATTGCTTGTACTGTTTATCCATCCAAATTGTCCTCTGCACTTTAGAAAGGGGAGAAACATAGTACTTGGAGAGTGGCTTGAAAGCTTGTGTGTATGGGACCAAGTATGAATTTTATCTAAAATTTTTGTGGGTTGTGTCAAGATGACAATTGTTAAGCTGATGACTACGTTTTCTTGTTGTGTTGATGAGGAGGAGTTCATGTGGGATTGCAACAAGAAGTAGCAATGAACTACTCCCAAAAATTATGATTCCACCTACCTTCTTAAAGATACAGTAAATGTAGTTTACAGAATACTTGAAATGCAAGTGTGATTTTTTACAGAATTTGTTTGAGAAGTCTTTTGCTTGAATGATATAAAAATATTTTAAAATAACATTGTATTTTTATAAACTGTATGTGTATAACCATATTTCACAGGCCTTTATGAAATAAAAGTATTTATGAACATTATTGTATAAGTTCATCTTGACTAGACATTAAGATWTATGGTGAGGTTTATAATGTGTTTGAGTCTAGTGGGAAATGATTCATTTTAAGTATCTTAATAGTATCTGCTTGCATGGTTGAATAATTGGCAATGCTGTAAAAAGGCATTTAGGCATCTCAGGGGAAACTACTTAGGCTTGTCAACTCTGACACTCCACAGTTGTCTCTTGCTCCCATGATAGAGGCTATATATTGAGGGGAAATAACTTGCAAATTATATGACTGTTCCCAGCTGTCAAAAGACTGGTACCTGAAGAGAAATAAATACATGTCAGGAACGAACAGTTGTCTTAACTGGCTGTTTTTTTTTTTGGGGGGGGGGTTTGGGGGTTTTTGTTGTTGTTTTTTGGGTTTTTTCCAGTTTATATCTTTTCCTAGCAGCGTTGTATTGTGAATTAGACTTGTCTATCTAGTGTGCTCTCCGATTCTGAATTCTACCCATGTGTTTTACTTTGGGAAACTGTATCTGCAGTCCTGACAGTGGTGTTGAGACTTGTGGTTAAATCTGAATAGTGATTCAGGCCCTGTTTATATTTGTCCTTCACCAAAGGTTTCCAGGTAGACTCCAGATAGCAGAAAGATGTATGTGGTGATAGTCACTTTTTCACCCTTAACGGTGCATTTGTCCATGATGAGGGAAAAAGGAAATTGCTTGTAATGTGCTGTAGTGAATATGGGAAATGCTTTCTGAACATTGATCGTAATGGGAAAAAAAAAAAAAAGGCATTCAGGAGGGGTAGCAAGAGCATCTGCTCTTTTGGGCTGCTGCAGACTTCGGGCTCTTAACCCTGTATTAAGCCCAATGACTAGTTTGGCTAAAGCCTAACTTAGAAGGCGGCATCCTGTTGGACTTAAAGCACTCCCACAGGCTTCCCTTGTCAGTTAATGCCAATTTTTTGTGTCTTTCTGAGCTCAAAAATGTGTTTCTGATTTCTAATTAGAGCTGTACTAAGGACAGCTGACACTTAAACGTGAGTCATGAAAGCGTGTTTTCAATGTCCCTTTAATTCTTTAGAGATGTAAGTAGACTGAAGACAGAGGAGTCTGACAAGATCAGTTGGAACTTAATTGTGGATGAGCATTGTCAAACTGAGTCTGGTCTTTCCAAAAGCCAAACTGCTGTTCACATACTTTTCTGGTGCATRGGCTGGCTCCCTMTTGCATACAGGAGCCAAAAGTAGACCCACATATCTGCCCTGACAGGTAGGAGGTTCTAACTACCTTTCCCTAAAACAAGTCATCTCCAGAAAATGTTCTGGTGAAGGTGATGGTGGGAGGATGTTGGGCACTGGGGGTGTCCCACCCTTCTCTGGGGGTCAGGGATGGTGCCTGTATCCCATTCTTCACACAGAGATGTCTGTGCTGTCCAGGAGCACTGGCATGTTGCTGTGTGACATACAGAGCTTAAGGCAAAGAAGTGTCAGTGAGAGAAGTCTCCTACTTACATAACATGTCTGTTTTTCCATCTTCTRTGCAGCTSTGTATGCTGTGAGCTACAGACAGCTTTTTGTGGTGTTTGGAGGTGGTTGGTGTCCAGGAGGGCACTGGGGGCACCTCACTGGGTTTCTTGGACAAATGTTTGTGACACTTAGGGGATGGATTGGTGGTCTGGGCTGGCCTGGTGATATATTAGGCCTGTTTCATCATGTGCTAGTGCTCTGAAGTCAAGGATGTCCTTCCTGCCTGTAGATGCCCTAAGCTGCTGGTTGCAGAAATCCAAAAGGATTTACTGTTGAGTTCTTCACTATCCAAAGGTATCCTTTCCTCATCCCAGGGACCTTACTTTTTCTTACTGGTCCACCATCTTCTGGGCTCAGAGAGTCCAGTGCATTTACACGAAACAGCAGCGCCCTGGCAGGAGTGGATTATGCTGCTGCTGAGGTTTCCAAGAAGATGCAAACAGTCAAAATGTTGGTTATTGGACAAGGCACTGGCCTTAGTAAGGCTGCTCGGGTTGAGAGGTTCAGTTCAGTACCAGAAGTTTTATCAAATGTGAGGTACCCATACATCTAGTAAGACTGATGAGGGCTAATCAATCCTGTATATATTATACAGGTCTTTAATTAGTTAACACTGGCTTTTAAACTTTAAGTCCCGGGACTTTTTTTTTTCCCCTACTTTATTACTGTTTCAAGTAGTAAGTTTAGCTCCAGRTAGGGCTGTTACCCACATGAATGATCAGTCCCTCTCTGGGTCWCACTGAGTTGATAGCCTTTATATGGCTGCTGTGCACTGACAATGAGTTCTGTAGAATGTGTGCACACGTTTCARTCTCCTAATTGTATGGGTTGATCAACATTTGACATAAGGATAAACACTGATTTAGCTTTTATGCACCGTTCATTATTTTACATAATCCACCAGCCCCTTCCAAATAATGTCATTTGGTGTGTTAAGCTTGAACTGTCTTTTTGAAGCCTCTTTCATGATTTATAAGTAGTTCTGATTTAATGATTTTATAAGTATTSTAATAATGCAGTGTCATTGTTAAGGGGGAGGATGCTGCCCGGGTTGGCTTTTGCACCACGGGTTGCCGAGTGGCGCCAGAAGTGTTTGTTTTATTCAGCACCCATACCAATCTCCACATCTCCTGGCTGTTTCCTGTTGACTCGACCTGTGCCACGGGGGCTGCAGGTAGGCAGTAAAACCTGTGCCTGGCTGAAAGCAGCAAGCTCTTCTCTTGCACTTTCGCTGCCACCTTCTTTCTGTTGGTGCTMGTATTAATGTGGCTGTGGGACAAAACAGATTGGAACACTGATCTGGCTGGAAACAGACGTGCTAGAATACCTCCCTCCCTCCCCTCACCCCCGGCTATTTGATTATGTGCAGTGTCCCACGGGCTGTGCCAGCATAGCATGAGAGGGTGGGAAGCCTCAGCAGTAGTACAGGGATGTGTCAGAAATTAGTAGGCATGAAGTCATGGTGTTGTGATTGTCTCCCGAGCCTGTGAGCAGTTGGAAATCCAAGTGATGTGTTTTAAACTTTGGCCCATTAGAATCTTTTTGGCAAATGRTGGTCAGAAGCCCTGCTTTGTGGATGGGACTGGGAGAGCTCCTTGCCTTGCATTTTCTACTCGTCATGCCATCGTCCCGCAACCTGTTAGTCTGAAAGATGAAGAGTTTAGTTTAAAACAGTTATCTCCCCCGAGCTATTCTGATCTTTTCTTAAACCACAACTGATTTCCCAGTTAACGGCTGGAAATCTTCCCTCAAGTGAGGAGACWATGTCAGAGGTTGAATGTGTTTGTTTAGGTGCATAAACATGGCTGTGCATGGTGGGGCTTCCATCACAGTGTTTTCATTCACTTCATGAGCTGTTAAATGAGAAAAGGATGGTGCTAATTCCTGAGCTATTTTGGAACAGCTGTGTCGAAAAGCCCCCAAGGACCTCAGACAATAGTGAACTCTCTGCGAATTATGCTGTTTCCATCTCATCATATCGAGACGCAGAGGATCTCCRAGAGTTATGCCAAACTAATCTAGTTTGGACAGCACGAGTGTTTTATGTGGCTCTGCAGTTATCTCTCCAGAGGGAATTTGCCAAGAAGTGCAGTGATTAGGGAAAGTAGTATTTAGATTCAGACTAGGGAGCCTTTCTCACTATTTATAGAGACACTTCTGAGTGTTTTAAAATTAGAATAYGAAAAGTAACAAAGGACAGTCAAGATACTGATCATGAGGCAAAAGCAGSGGCACTTGACTCATGCATAGTTAATAAATGAAACAATATTGCAGATTTTCTCTCCCAATTTCCAGACTTCCAACAGGAGAAATCAGAATGAAAGAGAATTTTCTCAGTTTTGCAGCTTGGCAAACGCAACATAAGATTGTGGGTATTTTCTGATCAGTGCTTTGTTATTAACCCACCTGCAAGTAGACAGGTTGTACTGTTGCAATTCTTCAGGATCCCTTGCAGAGTTRGTAGACTGATACATTAAGATATAATCTACTTACCACTGCAGTTCAGTTTTTGTAGGGCTGCACTAGAGCCAGAGCCTTGCTTTCTTTTCCCCCAGGGTGTGCCTACCTCAATAGACATAAGAAAATACCTGCTAAGAGAAGATGTTTAGTTCAACGGAATCTTTCTTCAGAGTAGAAACTGGTGTTTCTACCAGGGGTCAGTCCTACTGTGGGGRGTTTGTTTGTTTGTTTTGTTTTTAAGGAGRGCGCTTTAATGGATARTGACTCATACGTTGGAATCTGACTTTTCACTCCAATTAGCCACAGATACACCCAGATGTATCTGCCATTCTGCAGCAGATAACTTCAGTGTGCATTGTTTACATTTCAGATACCRAACCAGGGTGAGAATCAGGCTGTCCATTCATTGCGACCTGTCATGTAGCTGAGTGCGRGTGCACGTCCCTTCAGGCTCCATTAGCATGAGTTAACTTTGTAATTGGGTTTCTGGGGCAAACAGGGACAGGAAGCAGAAGTAATTTGGCAGGCCAGGCTTAGCTTTTTTGTTCTGTGTGGTGTAAGTGCACAAGAGAGCAGAAGTAAAAGATGGGTACAGAATGGCTGGAGAGATCCTAACAAAGCAGAGGACAGTTGTCAAAACTTGATCTGGATGTCACAGAATATCATCCACAGCTTAACCAAGGTGGGACTTTATGGCTATATTGAAGCCGAATTTTTATAGCCTGTGATTTTTCAGAGCCCTTCTCTTGCTGCTCTGTATTCTTCAGCTGTCTCTCTGGCAGTAGCACTTTGTCTTGTAGAATCTAGCAACAGAAAATGGGTTKGCTGAATGAAAAGCAATTGTCACTACTCAGCTTTGAAACTGATTCACAATGAAGTTAATAGAAGCATAAGTTTTGAAGTTGCTCTAAACTGTTCATAATACCTAGTTTTGCACAAACAAACCAAAAAAAAAGAGAGGGGGAAAAATCCAAACCAAACTGTAAAATGCTAGGGTTCCTGAGCAGGGGAGACAGATTTTGAYTTTTTTCTTCCATTTTTTAAGGCATTGAAAATCATCTGGCTCTTYTCAGGTGTTCAGTCTGGATTTACAGGAACGTGATTAGAATTAGGCTGCTTTATGGTATTTTTTTTAAAACCTCACTTCATATTTTCCTATTAATAACTTCACTTTTAAAACAATAGTCTTTTTCCCAGACTAATCTTAATACTTAGTAAATGCAATACAAGAAGAGATTTTTAGCTTAAGTTCCATTCCTTCCTGATATGTGGAGCTGAACTTGTTAATAAACTTTCAAGTTTCTGCTTTCTGTTTTTTTTCCCCTGATGATAAGCTCTTGAAGGGTTTTGTTACCTCAGATGAATGCTAGTCTTACTCTGGCGTCATTGACCATTTTCTTAACTTATATTTTACCAGCAGCCTGCTCAGGCAGCTTTCTATGCATGACAAGTCAGTAACATTTGAAGATGAGATATAATTATTTGCAAGACCAAGGTGAAATCTCTCTGAAACAAAGAGGTGTGCTGGAAATTATGTAGGTATGATTACTGCAGTTGATGTATCTTGTCAGCATGATTTAACTGGGCTCACAAACTTGACGTGCGCTTCTTACTTTGTTCTTGTGGTGTTACAGGCTGCTTTACATGTGGGGATTTTTATGAGTAGACAAGGGTTCTGATGTGTGCAGTGGAAGTTGCCTTGGTCCTGATCCCATCTGTGATTTAGCACTTCGTCTTCGTCTTCTTTGTGTTTTCCTTGCAGTTTCTCATCCCATCACTACTGCTGCTTGTGCCCGCTGTCATGTTTTTAAGCAATGTTGCAGGATCGCATCAACGAAAATACTAGTGCCTGCCGGGAGGGGAGCCTTCTCACTGCGGAAATCTAAGGAAAACAAACCCCTCTTTGTGTCTGTGCACACATCATGACTGTCACGAGTTATGCGGTAGGCACGCTGAGGAGATGCAGTCAGTGCTCACTCCAGCAGCGGGAGATGCACCTCCTGGGAGGTGCTGCTCCTGCCAGATTGGCAGTGCTCAGTCACTGAGTGCTTGGACTGGGATGTGGGGATCRAGAAAATGTGGTTGAAATAAACTGAGTTCTTCAATTTGTAAGCAGTTGACAGAATGTTGTTCGTGCTGTAAGGGGTTGTCAGTTTTGGCTGAAGCAGACTTGCGAGGGCTTCCAGGCTGTTGTTACCTGTGGCAATTCCATCTTTTGTTAGCCTGGTTTAGAGAAGGTTTGCGCATGTACAGCTGAATATTAAATCTCTGGCTCAGGAGGTGTTAAGTGCATGGATTTATTAGTCTTAAAGCTGGTATATTTTTCATGCCAGCAACTAGCCAAAAAAMCAGGAGGGCCTGAAATTTGTTTTAGCTGGTAGAGGTTAATGACAGTTTTATTGCAAAGCTACATTTGGAGTTTTGTTTCCACAAGCACAGGGTGACTGGGACAGGAAGGGACCTTCTTTGGTTCGCAGCCTGCAGTTGAGCCTTTTGACCCCTCCACAGACTGCCCTCCCTGCCGCCCCCCCTTAAAAGGAGCCCTAAAACTCCTCAGCAACCCCAGCTGCCTCTTGGTCTTCTTGTGTTGTTCCCCTGGTACCCCCTCCCATCCCTCTCTCCCGGGCAGCAAGGCCCCCTGGCCCCCAGTCCGCATTGCTCGCATTCCCGAGCTCTGCGTGTGCACAGTGGGATGAGGRAGGCGGCTAAGCTGGTCCTCTGCTCTGTTGTGAAAGCAGCCTGCCTGCTCCTGTCCTCCCTTTATATCCATCAGAGCCCCCCTGCCCGCATAGCTCACATTCCCGAGCCGCATTTCATTTGGGATGGTGTTTTGCTTTGGAGGCTGTTGTGCTTGGTGAAAAAAGTTTCGTTTTGTACCTAGCTACATCTTCATGGAAGAGCAGTGGTTTATGTCCGCCGGTTTAACACACCTGGTGGCTGTTCGGGGTTGGTCAAGGTCATTTTGGTGACTGCACGTGAGTGAGGTGCAGCTGTGAGGAGAGTGTGCAGTCMGGAGCCAGAGGTTTGGCTGAAGGAGAATGTTGGGGTCCTGGAGAAGATACCATTGGAGCTGGTGTCTGTGACTATTGTGTAGGGAGGAAGTTTCATTGTTATTTCAACTAAAAGATTTTTCCTCCCCACCTCTTCCACCAACTTGCTAATTTGCATCACAAAAGTGAGTCAGGGTTGTCTCCTTACTATGTTTCTGAAAGTAACAATTGTCTTCAGCTCTGAGTGAAAATGAGACGATTTATGGGTTCCTTGATGCATACTGGTGCATTTGGTGCATTCAAGTACAACTGTTAATTGAACTGCCTGATATTCTTTTACCACAATGTCCAATTACAGCTGGTCTTTCATCAAAGCTGAGAGAGTCTCATTGCAAGGAGTGTCTGGCCTGTGGTTCTGGTGCCTTGTGGAAGAACCAGCTGGGTATGTAAGGCACTTTTCTTGCACATCCTGTCTTCAGAAACAGTGGGCTGTTTCCCATGTCTTACTACTGCTAAGCCAGAAATTCTTTGAGCAAATAAAAAATAGCAATAATGTATTTATACACAGGCAGGAGCACTAACAATTTTCTGTCAGCCAACAGYAATTTTGTATTTATATTAAAGCTTAGTCAAATTAGTTTTGTTGGAGCTGGARCATCTCATCACTTTGACTTCAGTGCAGAAGTTGTCAAGCCAGTAGTTACTCCATATGTGCTTTTTCTCTCTCCTTTCTATTACTCTCTGGACCTTTGTCTAATACCCAGAGTATTACAGAGACTGCAGGAGGGGCCTGAGTAAGGGATGGAGTCTATATTCTGTATTGCCTCAAGATTCAYGTATGTGCTGTGTTGCAAAATTGTCCTGTTTAATGCTCTTGTTCTGAATGGAAAAGCCTTCTGTGGCTGCCTAAACTTTGGAAAAGCATTAGGTCCAAGGAGGAATGTTTTCCTTGCTTTGTCAAGTAAAATCTTTCCTTGGACTGATGCTTGAATAGTTAGGTTGGGCTGTGTTTGGCCTGTCAAAATCCAGCTATTTTTTTTTTCCAAAACTAAGGTAAGCTCCAGATAGAACTTAACATGTGTTCTCTCTCAATGAATTACTCACATAAAAGYACTTGCTAAACCATGTCTAGACCTGGATTTGACTCAATCTAATTAAAGCAGTGGTGGCTTTCAGGTACGGATTTAACTGCAGTATGTTATCCTGGCTTTTGCTAGAAAGAGGCTGACCGTAGCTGAGGTGATTTGGATTTGAATACAGAGGTAAATTCAATTCTGATACTTGGAATKGCACTTCTGCCCACCTGCTTTGCCTGCCACACAGAACATGACGTGTCCAGAGCAGGACAGCCAAGCAGCTCCTGATGATGTGGGTTTCAGCACAGTCTTCTCAGAAGAACTGAAAAACACTTCCTGCTGGTTTTGGAGAATTAGGTGAATAATTCTGAGAGTTACCAGAAAGTTTCTGACTGCATTGCAGAGATATGAAGAGGCTTAAAATATCCCTGCTAGAAATACTAGTTTTGATACTGGAGGTTGAATATGTTCAATGCACATCTTAACTAGTCCATGCTGGCCAGCCACCCTCATGACTAAGCTTGAGAGTTCACTGCCCATCTGTGCCCACTGCCTCATCTTAACTCAGGTCGATCACCAGCTGCTTATTGATTAAGAGGGATTAGGGGAGTCCTGGATGTCTAACACAGCTGGTTTCTCCCATCTCTGAGTAAGTCACTGAGTGGAAGTTGTGGCATTGCCCATAGATCTCTCCCTGGAGATGTTCAGGGTAGGTTTTACTGGAGTACAAAGAAGCACAGGGTAACTCCTGGCTTCTGGTAGTTTTACCTCGTGGCCTTGAACATTTGCCCAGACACGTCTGTGAAGCATCTTGGCTGTTCTCATGCTTTTGCTATTCCTCTGTCTCAGCTSTCCGGACTCCTTTTATTTCCTGTAACTTTTCTATCTAGCACACACTTTGTTCAGTGCCCATCAAGTCATGCCTGTTCCTCCTCTTTCACCCTGCCCCTGAATGCTCACTCTGTTCAATCAAAGTCTCAGCAGGAAGGGTGGGGGGTCAACAGAAAATGGGGGGGTCACCAAGGATAAAATGGAAGAAATAAAAGGGAGAAGTGAAAGAGCTGTTTCTGACAGAATTCAGGCTCCTCTGTCTAATCTGACAAGTGTAATTCTTTCTKGAGAAAATGTCCTTTGCTTCACATTTTCAGCCTGTCATCAAATTTCTGCTAGTTTTGAAGTTTGTCTCATGGGGCTGTTGCAGGAGCAGGAGTAATGAGCCAGTAGTGCAATTCCTTTTCTTGTCATTGGAGGTGTGAGGGGGTGGGGGGGAGAGACACAGCTGCCTCTCACTGTAGCACAGCAACAGTGGGTGACTGCCACGACTTTCTAGGCTGTTGCAGTCTTACAAAATGTTCTAGTTTGGAAATGGAAAAAAGGAAGCTATACTGGACAATTCTCGGTACCAAGTGCAAGGCTCAGCATTGCAACAAAAGTTTGTGTAGCTAATAAAAGGTATACACACTGTATTCTTGGCAGTGTGCAGAGAGAACTTTTTCTGGCAAGGAATGTTGGCATGACCTTGTCTTGTCCCTGAGTGTCTGAGAACTTGCATTTTGGTCGTCTTCTCAGCAGAATACAACCTGGGATAAACCACATAGTGGCCAGGGGTCACAGCACAAATGTTTAAAGTGCCTCACTTGCTTTAGTGAGTTTTTATTTGCAGCTGGGTAGTGGGGGCTGTGGATTAGCCCCCTCACTGTGCTCTCCTCTGGCCATGGGCTGTGACCAGCTGTGCCTGTGACACAAAGCACGTGCTTCCTGCTTGCTGCAGGAATCTGGTGTTTTCTTAGCTGTGAACGCTATTCTGGGCTGATACATGTATGATTTTTTTTTTTAACAGATCTCTTGATTTCCKTTCACTGTTAACATGCTAATTCACAGTTGGTTGTTACAAGACTGCATATGTTCTGGGTCAGGAATAGCCCCAGTCTGTGTTGGGACTGTTCCTGTATGAATTATGTTTTGCTGCTGTGGAAAGGAGTCTGTTGTGCTGCATGATAGATTTGCARTTCATCTTGGATGGCCCAGTCAGGACTCAAGTTGGATGGTGCTATGATGGATGAGGTGATTAGTGCTGATGTTGAAGATGGAGTTACAAAGAGGGTCCTAGTTTCATGGCTTCTTACCACGAAAAAAGGGATGTATTTGTCTTGCTATGCCGACATGCTGAGCTTCTCTCTGATCTARGAAGTCTTCATTAGATCGATCCATTCCCTTGATTGCTTCTTGAAAATTTCATTTGATGTCATGGGTGGGGTTGTTGTTTTGGTTTTTTTTTGGGGGGGGGGGTTTGTTTGGGTTTTTTTTTCAGAATTAAGGAGAACCCTCCTTACTTTTGCCTTTCTGTCTATTGGAAGTGACAGAAATTGCATCTGAGGCTGGACGGGTTATTCTGTAGGTGTTTGTATTCGCCAAGGCTCTGGCATTTATCAGCCCTTGTTCATGCATGGAAGTTGCAGGTCACTGAGATATTTTAACTCCTGACCTAATAGCATGTGAGTGTTTCCCGTTGCCCTGTTTGCTCAATTCCCTGTTCGGTCAGCTGCTGGGAGCTTGGCTGGCCCTGGCTGCAGGTCGCACCCAGAGCTGGCTGGTTGCTGGCATGAGCCTCGTCTGCCGGCCAGTGTGACCGGCGGCGCTGGGCAGGGAGAAAACGCTGTCAGTGCTCCCAGCCCACGGGCAGGGCTGCGTGGCACGGTCTGTCAGGCTTTGGGGGTGGGAGAGGGGTGATGTGAGTACACACTTCGCGCTGTGGGAGCCAAGCCGGCTGAGCCTGCGGTGGAAGCTGCTGGCTGCGGAGCATTGGGGTCCTCATACCTGTCTGTCTCCTTGTGCCTGCTGAAGTGTAGTTGTAAACAGCCATTTCCCACTTKCTTTGTAGGTCTTTCCTTGGTGTTCCTTTTAACCCAGATTTTTCTCTCAGCTTGTCAGTTACTTATAACTCCTAATTCCGGTTTAATGACTTTTTTGTGTCTGGGGATTGTACTTTATTTGCATCACAACAGAGCTCTGTGAAAGGCTTGCAGTAATGTCAGCTCTGGATCTGGCGTTAGGCAGTTCAAAGTGCCAGGCATGAGTTTTATCTAGTTGGTCCCTTTGTGCTGCGAAGTTCGAAGATACTGATCTCATTGGAAGTAGGCAGGTGGCAAGTCAAGCAACATATCTGAGAGCTGACTGCCAAGAAAACTCGTTTTAATGAGAAAGAMTAGAAAAGTAACAAATCTGTCACAAGAAGAGATTTCAGGAGTTCAGTTTTATGACATCTCTAGTAAAAGTAAGTTAATAAGCACCAAGATATCAAAAGCATCTCAAGGGTTAGTCAGTCTCTTTTATTTTGTGTATTACGGCCTATTGATTTAATGAGATAGTAGAACCAATATCTCAAAGCCTGGTAATAAAACTCATCAGTTAAAATGAGGCTGAAGTTTGGAAGAAATTATTTCATTTTGTGGGCTGTTTCTTTCAACACCTTAGATTAATAATGTTTGGGTTTAGGTTTTTTTTTTTTTTTCAATTAAGAGTTCATCATACCAGAACTATGTAGGAAAATATGCTTCTAATCTTCACCCCCCGCCAAGCTGCATTTCTTTTTAATTGCCAAATGTTCTACTTGCCAGTAGAARCACGGAAAATATTAATAACTGAGAGACTATCTGATAAAGAATGTTGAAAGAAGTCTGCTAGCATCAGGACATTTTTTAAAAATAGTTACAAGTAATTGTGAATGCTTCGTTTTAGTAGGAAAAAAAGAGAGAACTAAACCTCAGCTCAGTCTTCATTTTTCCCAGCTGCTGTCTCAGATCTTTGTTAAGCTCATTTTTTGTTTTCCTCTCACTCAGCTCAGGCCCAAAGATTTCAAATGGGTCATTGCACTTGGAAATTTTTCAGTTTCTAACTGGAGAGCAAAGCAAAAAACAAAATCAAAACAAAAACCTCCTCTAACGTACAGCAACCCCAGCTGTAGTACATCCAACAAGTTTTGCAATACTTCAGTGCTGCCAAAGTGTCCTGCAGTTGCTTGCTTTCCTTCTGGTGAGTTTTGATGGATCCGTGTTCTGTTAGCTTGCTTCAGATAGGTAACAAGAGAAGGAATTGCCTTTCCAGAAGGAACCTTCATGCTGTGAATGAAAATAGACCGTTTGCTCCCCTCCCACCACCTAAATCTTTCCTCCCAGGCTTTGTGGGATTTAGTGCCAGCTCACAACACAAGGGTGACAGCTGGTTGGTGTCCAAAGTCCTTTTTGTTGTTTCAGCTTTAATCAGGAAATGATTTGTCAGAGGATCAAAAGAGTGCTCTTGGGTGAATTAACTTTTTTTTGCCAAACTGCGGGTTTGATCCATATGTAAATATTGTCTGATATTTATTGGGACAGAGTGGCCCTTGCACAGGAGTGATTTTTGGCTATAACCCAAATAAAACTGGGGTTGACACTGCTAATTTTACAGAGCAGCCTGCATGGACTGTTAGAGATCACATTTGGGAATTAGATCAGGTGTGCCAGTAAGTTACATGCAGGTGCAAAAGATCTCTTAGCTCATGTCCTTATGCAATTCTGAAAGCACAAACAAGCTTTTATAGCGTCAACAGTGACTTCTCTCTTTGCCTCCTCTTCTGTCTCTGTTTCTGAAGGACAGTTGCATGTCACTTAGCACYGCACTGGCCTTTGGAGGCTTTGTGACACTATGAAGATGTGACTTCACCTGTSCACTGCTCTTAAAACATTGCAGGATTTACAGGTGCTCATCATGCCATGCAAAAATGCAGTAAGACCCCCTGGGCAAGACTTGGCAGTGTTCACAGCTTGTGTGTCTGTGTGTTTGCAAGTATTTTATTGGAAATACCATGATGTGGGAGTAGAGTGAGAGAAGGGGTGAGATCCTGGGATCCCTTTGTTCCCTGGAACACCGGTAGGGTGCTGTTCTTGGGACAGGTGTCTGTGCAGGTGCCAGTGCTGGTGGGAGAAGCATGAGCTTGCAGGCACAGGTAGAGGTGGTCTTCAGCTAGGGAATGTGTTCTGTGAGGAAATAAAGTGGAGTGAGTGTTGATGCCTGAGGATAAGGTGTGGRGGGGAGGTCAGCGTGTGAGGCAGTGAGGTAGTGGCTGGGTAACATCACTTTGTAGAAGCTGTTAAAAGAAAGCTTCTTGGGGGCAGGAGGTGGTGATTGCTTTTGTCCGTGAGAGCACACAGCTCTAGATGACTATTCAAGCCAGCCAGTCCCATTATGAAGGAKGGACACATTCTCTTCAGTATTTAAGAACAGGTTGGGGTTTTTTCCTATAAAAATTCCTATAAAAATACCCAAAAGTGAAGTACACGTTTTTCCCCTGCTCTCTGATTTGAAGTACCATGTTTCTCAGTCACCCTAAAGTAATTCCCCACCCTGTATATGCACACATACTCTCTGGGCAGGAAGGCCAGGCCCTGCTCTCCAGAAAYAAATTGATGATGCACTGCATGGTGGCTCAGCTGCCAATATCTCTCAGGTATCTGGAGATATCTGACGTGACTCCTCTTCTTGACTCCACCTGGAAGGAAAGGAAGGCATGGAAATCTGGGGTGGCAAACCCTGTTCTGCTGCCTGCCGTGCCTTTGAGGSTGTGAAAGGCTTGTGCTGCAGCASTGTGTGGCTTGAAGGAGGGTTTGTGCTCTGGAGAGAAGTAAATCGGTGGTACACAGTGAACTCTGGGCTGTTGAGTTTGTGTTTGTCTGGTACACCTGAGGGCGAAATGGAAAGAAATGCATGGTGTCAGGATGCCTGATGGATGTGAGAAGAGTTGGATTGAGGCACGTAGAAAAGACATAAAGTGAGATGTTAATCAGTAACAAGCTGAGTCATCTTGCAACAGCTTGCAATGCCAAGGAGAGATGTACACAGCATGAAAGGAAGGAATGTGCACAAGTGTGTTTATTCCAAGTGCAGGACTTGCCCTCATTCTCACACTCAGAAAAGGGGGCATTTTATTGCTTTTGAGAAGAAGTAACAGAATGTAGTAGGAAATATGTCCCTATGCTTTTTGTTCTCTGTAATGTTCTTGAGATGGAATAGCCTTGGTGTGAAATGCCTGGTAATCAACCAAAGGGCAGCTGCTTACGCAGCCTGGGTTCTGGATCAGCGTTCTTGATTCAGCCTGCTGCATCTTCAGGGTCTTTTAAATTATCTCTTCCTGATTTCTTGTCCAAAGAAGGGTTCAAGTCCTGTTTGTCAGAGAGGAGCTTAAAGAGAGGGACTCATTAACCTAGAATGATGTGTCTTACAATGAAGGTCTCTGCTTTGAAAGGAAAGAAAGCAAAATAAATAGTATTCCTRTTGTTTGCCCAGCACAAAGTCTGGTTTGTTTCAAGGTAGTATTTGGTCCTTGACATTTTCATTTTCATACTGTTGGCTCTGAATTGCTCACCTGAGACTGAGCTGCAGGTGTCTTCAGGTTCAAACAAAGAAGRAAAATCTTGCTTCTCAGATTTCAATGAAATTTGTGTGCTGTAAGACCAGAAACTATAATTTTATAATTTTTTTCTTTCAGGGGAAAATTGGTGGCTGAAATTGCTGTGTGGGTGGGTGGGGACAAAGGGATGAAAAATGGCTGAGAAAACACAGCTGGCTAGGCTGCACATCTCCAGTGCATTGAGCTCTGTGTATCTAGAGGGTGATAACACACACAAAAAAAAAGTTTCCATTGCCTGTGTTTGTCCAGTTGGCCTGTTGCCCAGTTGTACTCATGCAGTTGTGAAGATGAGGTCTTGATGCTCCTGCTTCACTCTGGATAAAGCAAAGATGAAGAGAAGTAGTGCTGGGAGCTACTAATGTAACTGGAAAAGGGCAGTGAGATTAGAGMTACTTTGGGTGTGGCACAAGTTTATAGCTTGTCCTTCCTCATTAAAAAAAAGTAATAAAAACCACCTAAAATGTTAATTTAAATAACTCCATGGCTTTTGTCCTAGCTAAAATGAGGGACATCTCAGTCATAAATGGAATGAAAAGGAGAAAGGTATGTTTGATTATTGAGTCTTTGTTCAGGCAGGTGGATGCTTTATTTACGTTTTAAATTATTGTGGTGTCCCTTTGCCACTCCAAAAATGCTACAGCTGAGTGCCGATGTTCCAGAGAATAGTTGACTTCTKGATGTATCTGCCTAATGACAGCCCAGAGTTTTGACTTTTGCTGTTGGAACTTCTGTTACTTGTATAGTGATAGTAATAATAGAGCACTGTTTGTAGAATGTCTGAGCTCCATAGTGTGAAAAGTGTGCTGAACTCTTTTTTTGTGGAGTGTTTTTCCATTTTTTCTTCCGTGTGACTCATCTCCTCTAGTGCTATATCCAAGCAGCTTTTTTTAGCCCTTGATCCAAGATAACTGACACTTAAAACAAGAGTCTTGCTTGCTTGGTTTTAAAGTGTGCTAACTACCCATGTCTTAAACTGGTATGTCACTCGCAACTGCATTCTGGTCCTGCCCTTACAACAAAGCATCTGTTGCAACTTGTTCTGAAATAGTTTATTTCAGGGAAACTAGTTCAATTAAGAGATATGAGATCTCTTCTCATTATGCGTTTGAAGGCATCTATGCCTTTGGCATGCTGACCTCCCACCAAACTCACTGYGCGCAGGGTAAGTTGGTGCTCTGAAAATTGATCAGCCAAGAGCCACGGTGCTTTACATTCGCTTTTTCTCGCTGCCGATTGAGAAAATCTTGAGATAATTGTGTCTTTTTAATCGCATTTTTCAAAACAAGTGAAGCCCCTTCTTAAAATGCCACCTAGTGCTTATGCCTAGATAAGCAGGCACTTTGCAGCTAGAAGCTTTGCAATGCCTGGGTGAGGAGGAATTAATTAGCAACCTTTTTGCTAGGTGGTGTCCTCTTTCACTGTTCTCAGATTGCGAAGGGTAAGAAAGAGAGAAACAACCTACCTGGCTATCTCTTTTCATGATTTGATGCTGGCCCACCCGAGACAGCTTATGCCGAGCGTTCTGGGTAGAGTTCAGTTAAAGTTTCCACCTTTTCCAGGGCCTTTGCAGAGCTGGGTGCTGCCATTCCCACCTCAAACACTTCTCCCGTCCTTTGGCTGGTGCAGTCCTTGTCGGTCACTGGCGGGAGGCTGGGGACAAAGGGCATGGCTGCTGCAGTATGAAGGGCAAGGATCAGCGCTGGCACTGCAAGGCTGCAGCTTTGCTTGTGCCCATGAGGGAGTTTGTGTGTCTCAAGGGCTAAAAAACACAACGCTTCCTCCAAACCCTTCCCCTCTCTGTGTAAAACTTCACTGTTACAGCAAGATGTCACCTTTCCCTTGGCTTCATTTTGTTCACTGAGCATTGCTTTCAGAAAGCAAGTCTTTAATTACTGTTTTTGATAAGCGTGGGTATTTGTTGAGAATAAAACATGAAAGTAAATATGTCTACCTTTTTCCACAGTAAAAATGAAATGTCTTCAACTACTTTTAGAAAAACAGCTTTTCACTTAGGGTTGTGGTAGAAGCTGCTTTGTGGCAGTGTACCTTTGAGTGTACCAACATGTTCCCCCTTTCCCTCGCTGAAACTTGTTGGCACTACTGTTGCAGGAGGTTTTTTTTTGTTTGTTTATAGTACAGCTTATATTAGCACGGTAGCAGGGTACAGGCTACTACTCTTGACCCCTGGGGTTTCTGCAGAGGTCACAATGGAGGGGCTGGAATTCCTGCCTTAATTACATTGCAGCAGAATATCCATGCTGGTTTTCCCAAAAGATTAACAGAATGATACTGCACTGCTTTGAAATGTGATCTCAGAGTATCTAGCTCTCAGGACAGCTTCTTTCAAGTTTAACACATGCATAGATTTTGTGTATTTTTAAATGACTAATTACTACTCCTTGGAGTAAAATGTGAACGCTGGTTGTTTGCTATTGCTTCTGTCTTTCTTMGCAGAAGCCTTCAGTGCTCTCCTGTGGAGTAGCAGTGAAGAGAAAGACTTTGTTTTATTAGTATTATTAGTAATATTCGTGATATTTTGAGGTAGCTAAACTGCACCTGTTATGCAGTTGCTGTAGTGTACGKTAAGGTACAGGTCTACAGATTTGAAAAATAAATGCACCAAAAATTGCTCAGTGGTTAGGCTTGATAGACTGCAGGATTRCAGTGAATCTGAAAGCACAGATGTTGCTTTTCTAGGACTTCGCTGAAAGCATGAACTGAGAGAGAACTGTGTGCCTTTCCCTCCTTATATATAGCTTGGCTGCMGGAGCAAGTAGATTCTTGGCTCCAATCCAGCTACGCTGGGAAATGTGGGATCAAAGTATCTGCTCTATTGTGAGCAACTGGTTTATSGGTCCTGGGCCCTGGCATGGTGAACAGAGCAGGGACATTTTGTGGGTGCCCCTGTTCCATACAGTGTCTGTGGTTTTCTCTGTGCTCTGGGTCTGGGGTGGTGCCAGAGTACCTCAGGATGATTTGGTTTTGCCTTAATTTCTGTATGCTMAGAGCACTTCCAAACTGGACTGCACCTCCAGGGAAAAGATGAACATATCTGTTTTCACTGCTGCTTCCCCCCACAGCAGTTTAGTCTGCAATCATTCTGGAAATAGTCTCTCTTTTAATAATGATACAAGGCTCTTTCTTTCCTTCTTTCTCTCAGAACTTAAGTACTGAGAAGGAAAGCACTTGTTTATGCACCTGAATTACCCCTCCTCCCTTTTACCCCAAATCCTCSTGTGCATACAGACAGGCTATACATGACAACATTTTTTTGGATGGAAGCCCACAATAATGCTGGTTTCTTTCTGTCACTGCTGATGAAAGTGTCATGAAGACACTCGCTGCAGGGCAGAGCAGGGAGGTGTTCATGTTTCTAGTGCGTACTGCAGATGTTTATGCAATGTGCCTAAGCTTGCTCTGGAATACAAAATATTTGTKAAAGGCCCCCAGGTCTATCCATGCATAAGCTATTTGTCCAGGTTTTCTGAACAAAGCGGGAGAGAGAGCTTAACTGACAAGCCCTAATTAGCTCTGTTCTCTAGCAGCTCTTTCCCAGGAGAATGACTTGGTTGTTATCAAACTACTTCAAAAYTGGAATCTTAAACTATAATGCTGACTTTTCCCTTTATTTGTGTTTGCTGGAATAGCAAATACTTTAACAGACTGGAGAAATTCCTGCTCTTAAACAGTGGCAATTAAATTATTTCAACCAACATTTGAGGCAAACTCAGATCTTCTTTGTTTCTTCTCTTTACCACAAGCCACTTTTGTTTGACTGAAAGCATTTTCATTGCGTACCTCAGACCTTTACAATAGATATTTTAGGTAAGGCTTAAGATGGTTGTTTGGTCATCTTTTAATTCTTTTTTAGTTTATGTGGAGGAGGGAGAGAGTCTTCAAAATAAAACTGTCCACATTTTTCACACGCGTGTAAGAAAGTACACAGGTTTTACATTCTGCATAAACCATTGGTTACCAAAACATATTTAAAACTTACCAAAAAAATCTCCAGCAGGTTCTGGTTTTATGGTCCAAATAGCACTGACCAATTTTCATATCTTGAGATTTCAAATACAGGTGGAAAATACTGCCCTGAAGTTTTACTTTCTATGAGGTTACTGTTGCAACTTGTTTTCCCTGACATATATGGTTATCCTGCATAAAGAGAAAACACATTGTTGATACTAGAAAATCTGCACTTAGAGGTGCACTGTGTGCATTACTATGATTTCCAGAGTTTTGGAAGTACATAATGATGAACTAGATATGCAGGGAGGTAGACTGCTTGAAAAACAAAACAGATGAGTGGTTCTAGAATTATTCATGTATCTTTGCTGGAACAGTGTTCCAGGTACATGCATTGTCCCTAATACCTGGGAAATTAGCTGAAATGAATACCTTGTATCCCCCATATACTTGTGCAAAGCAGTAGGAGTGAAATGGGCTGAATCAAGAACGTTGGAAGTTCCATTGTAGCGAGGGCCAGTCAGGTCAGTTGCCCAGAACAGCAATATGTAGATGTTGGTATCAGAGTAAGTTCAGGGGCAATTGGGTTCAGAACAGCTATAGATATTGCTACATTTCACTTGATCAGGAGTGCATCTGGGTCTTGATTTTGAGGAATATGAGAACTTAGCTAGAGAAGACTGTTATTTGACATGGGTGTGCAGTTCTGTCTTGTGAGCAGCATTTTCTCCCTCTTCAGAAAAAAATTTGTGTTGTTAGCCTTAAAAAGTACTGAAAGCCTTAAAAGTACCAAAAATGTTGYCTATTTTACAACTCCAGCTGTGAATATTGGCTTGTAGTATTTAATTTTTCTTGTGGTTCTGCCACCCAAAACTTGAAAGGTTTTATCTTTAAAGGCTGCTTTATCCTGGGTGGGAAGACAAGGCCATATGCAGAGGAGACTCAGTATGTTTGGTGTGAAGGGGAAACTGCCATAGGCATAGGCAGCCACGATGTGAACTGTGGATGCCTCTGGAGTCAGGAGCAAGCATGGTCTCTTTTCTTTGTGCTTCATCTGCCTGCTTACCTGCCAGTGAATTTTTATCCTGCTCAGCCCTATGGGTGGTTTGATTTCTGCCCAAGGCCCTTGGGTTTGCTGAGGGGCAGGCAGGCACCACACGGGTGTGTGAGGCATCACCCTGCAGGAGCGGGTGSATGATGAATGATGGGATGTGGCTGGTGCTACAGCAGGCATCCTCTGAAGTGCCACATGAAGTCATGCTATGGGTTTGTGGGGTTGAAGGAAAACAAAATTACAGCGTTGTCAGTGCTGGGGCAGAAAGCTCAAAATTCATGGTTTAGCYCCCTGCTGAAGTCCTGGCTTTGAGCTGGCAGCACTGACACTTTATCTTGGTAACACATGCACARTTAAGTCCAGAGAAAATTTCTCTCAGAGAAATTTCACTCTCCTGATACTTCTTGAAAAATCTTTGTAATTGATGGCTGGGATGTGATCTAAGCCTGGAGTGTCAATGTGACTTTTCCATTCATATTGGTTTGCGGATGAAAGAATGTGTGGCGAATACCCAGAGTAATTATGCATGTTTCTAATGTTTCAGCTTGAATAATACCGCCCACCTTCCCAGAGAGGTCAAGTTACTGTTTCAGGCATTGCAGTTAAATAATGTACCGTGTGCCAGACAGAAACGGTGGACTAACAGCCCTGTAAGTTTTTAATACTTTTTTTTTTTGGTTGGTTGGTTTTTTTTTCCCTCTTTCAGGAAACAGTGAAATCAGATCAGGTTTGTGTCGCTGTGTAGGTTTTGGATTTACAATCTAATGGACTATTTAAAGATACCTAAATGGGAGAGTACTTGCGGCTTGAAGTGGTGATTTGTTTTTGAATAGCAGTACTTAATGTCGAAGGAGTATTAAAGTGTGTGTGTGTGTGTGTGCCGGGTCAGTTTCTCTTTGTGGTGCACAAACTATTTGCAGACTGCTGCAACAACCCGGACAGTCCCACACAAGTCAAATTCTGCTCAGCAGAAGCAGTGGTGGGATGGCAGTTAAATTGGTGATTTTTCATCCATGGTGACCCGGAGGCTGAGATGATAAAACAGCATTGCAAAGCTTGTGCTAACTTTTTCATCTGCATTTCTATTCTGTGCTCTGTCTCCCCTGCCTTTTGCTGGCTGCCCTCACAAATGAGAGCCTACAATTTTTCAGGCAGTATTGGTTGAGGTTCACATTGCTTAGTGACCTTCATGTTTTATGCATTTTGTGGGTAGATGGAACTTTTGCACATAGGTGACATTTTTTAGTGGTTCAAGAGAAACATACAGTGACAATCACACTGTGTACMTGTGTGCTTTCCCCAACCTACTTTGAAAGATTGTTCTTAGACTACAGCCTTAATGTCTGTGAGCTGGAGTATSAAAATCTAGTGTTTAAGGTTTTGGAGAGGGATGGTGGAGTTCTGTATGGGGRGAGAGAGAGTATAATAATATTATAAGGAGAGTCTCACTACTTATTTTTTGGCAGAAAGGACAGGAATATTGGTGGGTGAGAGGCTGGACATGACCCAGCCATGGGCACTCACAGCCCAGAAAGCCAAACGTGTCCTGGGCTGCATCCAAAGCAGTGTGGGCAGCAGGGCCAGGGAGGGGATTCTGCCCCTCTCCCTGCTCTGGTCAGAACCTGCAGGGCTACATCAGCTCTGGGGTCCCAGCACAGGAGGGACATGGAACTGTTGGAGCAAGTCCARAGGAGGGACACCAAGGTGGTTAGAGAGAAGGAGCACCTGTCCTGTGAGGAAAAGCTGAAAGAGTTGGGATTGTTCAATCTATAAGAGAGRAGGTTTCAGGGTGACCTAATTGCTGCCTTTCAGTATCTGAAGGGAGCCTACAAGAAGGGTAGAGGGGGACTTGTGACAAGAGCATGTAGTGACAGGACAGGGGAAAATAGATTAAAACAGAAAGAAGGTAGGTTTAGATTAGATATTAGGAAAAAATTTTTTACTGCGAGGTGGTGAGACAGTGGAACAGATTGGCTAGAAAAGTTATGGATGCCCCATCCCTAGAAATGTTCAGGGCCAGACTGTATGGAGTTTGRAGCAAGCTGRTCTAAGTGGAAGATGTCCCTGCAGGAGGCTTGAAACTAGGTATCTTTAATGTTCCTTCCAAGCCAAGTCTTTTATTATTCCAAAAATATTGCCATTTGTGTATGCTGCCTTTATTAGAGTTCCTTATCAATGCCATTGCTGAATATGCAAGCCATAGGTAAGTTTCAGAAGAGAACATCCTGACCAGTACTACCTGTGTCCTGCTTGTCCTCCCGTTGTCTTCCTTATGCTTTGTTTCTTAGGGACACTGACAAATGTCTTACCATGATTGGATTTGAAGTTTATTTGGGGAAAGCTGTTCTTTTGAGAGCTGGTGGTGGAACTCTGGGGAATAATCTGTCCTTTTCCTTGGAGGCCATATACTTAGTTATTTAATTTCCTGGTCATTGAATCCTTGGAAATGCTTTTTTTTGTCTACCATCTCTCATCTAAAGTGTCTGATTTACTGTTTTGTCTAGAACACTCTTCAAGGCATAGGAACATGCAGTAGTTGTTATGGATTAGCTTGCTTCACAGGAGGTAAATTCAGAATTACCTTATTTTTAGCTCTTCTTCCAGTAATTGATACAGAACATCTGATGAGACAGCTGTCATACTTGCTTTTTTTTTCTTTTTGCTCAAGGGAAACAGAATGAGGGCCATGACAATGGCCCTCAGTGATAAGTGACTTTTGAGGACCCTTCTTGTTGCAGTCTGCTGCAATGAGGAGTGTGCCACCCGACAGCACTCTGCAGCTTGGGGTTCACAAATTCWTGGTATTTTTAGAGCTTTAGGCTGAAAATATGATGGAGACTTTTTTCTCATCTTGGTTCAGTGTCATAGCTTCCACAGAGCTATTAGCAGGAGTGTGTGAAGAGTGTCGAGGATCRTTCCCAAACAGCGCTTCCAAAATTCCCATCCTTTAGGAATATAAACTTTAGAATATCACTAGGAAGATGGTCATAAGATCTACTTGAAAATCCCTAAAGGCAGCTGAAGTGCATATGGGAAAGCCCAAGCTGCAAAGAAGTGACCTGGTGCAGGTTTTGACTTGGTGCCAAAGGAAGATGTGAGCTCTTTTATTGATTTTCATTCTGACTTGATCTGACTTCATCTAAGGATGTTGCCTGTCCCTAAGTGAGGGGAGCTTCAGCCTTCAAGCCTAGATATTGGGAAGAATATGTGAGGGACAGGAATTCCCTAAGCTGCAAGTTCTTGGGATGCTTGTTGCATCCAGCTGTTGCATGTAGGAACCGGCTGCCTGTTGCTAGCCATAGCTGTGTTACACCCACAAAAGTTGTGTAGTGATGACTGATATCAGGGGAATGTTTTCATATTCTCTGAGGATGGGGAAAGAGCACAAAGAGGAGTTTTCCCAGATACTTGCTTTTGTCACTTGAAATCTAGCAACTAAACATTTTTGAGAACCATAAAGGTTATTGGTGTTTCAGTTCTGCTGCACTTGGAGATAACCTTTAAAATTCAGATAAAGATACAGAATTGATAGATATTAAGATATTTAGTGAAATATCTTTTAAAGCCTTTTAAAAGCTTCCAGGCCCCTTTCTCTCCTTTCCTCTGCTTGTCCAGCTGAGGTRTGGGACCAGAGGAGTAAGCCAAGTGGCTCTCCTCAGGAGCATCATGTGTCTCACCAACAGGTGAGAGGCTCTCTCACCTGGGAACAAGGCAAGCAGGATAATGTTTTATGATCCTTTTCRGTTTCATTCCCTGCCTTTGCAGTTCCTTCTCATCACAAGACAAAAGAAATGCCTTCATGCCCTTTCTTAATCTCTGCTTGCCTTAAGGAAGCAAGCACAAATTCATCATGTCTGTTGTTGCTTATCAGCAGTATTCATGACATGTGATGTAAACAAGCGAAGGATATAACTGGATAAGAGATGTAGTACAGGATATAAATAGGTGTATGGAGTAAAGTTAAAAGGAGAAGATAGGTAGCTGAGGGTCTTTCCAGTTTTCTTTCTTTCTTGAGCCACTTTTCTAGGTAACTTCACACCAGTGCTTCTGTTGTGACACCCTGTTCTCCCTCCATTCCTTGCCTAACATCAAGTATCCCATCKAAACTGGCCTTGTAAAACACATCCTGATTTGGAGCCATAGAAAATATATTTTTGAATCTGAGCTAAGATTTGGTAGCTTAGTTTTGCAGTCAAAGAATTATGTCTGCTGGCACATGGGCACGTGTGGGGGAAAAAAAATCCTCACAAACAAAACTTGGGTGTGTTAATGACTTTATTGCTCCAGTCACTGGCTGTGAATCCCTATATAGGTGAAGTCCAAGAGTAGCAGTCTCCCTGCAGATGGGAGAAAAAAAGTTTGGGTGAATTCTAGCACTGTCAGTGAGGCATCATCTCTGGCAGCAGCCTTGGATGTTGGATATTCATTCTGTTTCTTTTGAGAACTTGGCCCATTTCTGCTTAAGACTCAGCTTGTCTTTCTGGCAGCTGAGGGTCTCCATTGGTGTGGTGGTTGTGTCATGGTATTGTCCTACCAAGCAAAGTCTCCTCTCACAAAGCCCAGTGAGCTCCACAGTTTCTGTAGGAAGGTTCTGGAGTAGGGAGTGGAACATGCATCTGACCTCTGAGTGCTGATTGAATGCTGAGTTAAAGCCACCTKATGTGACAGCTAAAGCTATTGAGATTCAGTGCACGTTTGTGTGGCTTACTGGGTTTTGTCACCATCTTGACTAGTTTTTGTTGTTTGGAGACTGAAGTGTTCACCTGTATTGTCACTTTTACTGTGTTCAATTCATAGTCAGCCTGTGGGTTAAAAAGATATTTTGAAGGAGGGAGCCTTTTGTTAGGCAGTGTTAAACTCAGATGTACACCATATGTTTTGACAACATTTGTGAATATTTTTGAAATGGGTTGTGTAGAAAATGTGTCTTTTTTATGACACCTTTCTATTTTTCATGAGCTGAAGTATTTGTAAGTGTGAAAGTGTGGAAACTGCTGCTTTAACACCTATTTATCAAATGCAATTTAATTTCTCATAAGTGAATTATTATGCTTTTTATAGTGTTTTATTCATCTGTGCTGCATCTGGCAGACTTATTTGAGTATWTGTCCTCTCTGCTGAGACCGTAAAAGTCTCAAGGACTCTTGATACTGTTTAATTAATGTGATTTCTCCCTGTCTCAAGGCAATGCACTCTCTGTTAGACAGTTGTCCCTGTACTTTTGCTACAAGACACAGCCTATGTGTTGAAACCAGTCACCAGCTTCTGAACACTATGGTACAAACYCAAGGTGAGGCTGCCCTTCTTGTGCTCTGTGCAGCACTGACAGACACGTGAGAAGCCAGCCTTGCCTGCCAGCTTCTAGCTGAGCCTGGTGTATTCCATTTACCTGCAACGTGAGCCTTCTCACTCAACTAAATTCTGAATTCATGGGACTGTGTTTTGCAGAAGGTCTGTGTCTGTGGAGAGGGGCTCACTTTTAAACTGTGGGCAGGAGAAACAGGGAACTGGATAGGGGCTCTTCAGAATCTGAAATTCTCTGTTCTGCATGGCAGTAAAACACTTCCCTGACTTTGGTTTGTTTATGCCGCAGGGAATGACCCTTCTGTGTCTTTATTGTGCACATGCATGAGGCGGTGTTCTGCTGCAGGTTGTGTTGTGTATTGGGTGTTCCCCTTCTCTATTGCTCTCTGATTGTTCAAAAAAAACCAGTTCCTATTGAGACAGGTGCTTTAAGCTRCTGCTGAGTACACCATTCCTTACTGAATGTGTTTTAACAAGTCAAAAGAAGATCAAAGTCCATTTGCAGTACGTGAAGAGCGCGTCTCAGTACCAAGAGGTGGCATCAGGTACAGTAGATAAAGTGTTCTGGCTTTAGCCCAGGACTTGTTCTAGCTCCAGAAAGTTGAAAGCGATGTCRCTTTGGCAAAAATTTAACTTCTACCTTGCTAACAACCACACCATTGCCTGCTGCTGGGAGCTTGCTAAGTGGAGAACATTTACACGAGTGGTAGAGGGTTTCTCCTTGGTCTGTTTTCAGTAAGTCTGTTAAAATGTGTCATGAATTGCCCGAGCTGATTGTCAGACAATCACCATCTTCATTACACGTAGCTCCTCTGAGATGCTGACCTAAACCTTTTCTTGTGGAGCCCAGGAGACTGTGTAGGTATACTGTCTCACATTCCTCCTCTCAGCAGCTGAGGATGCTCAGTAATTGCCTGTCGATTGTTTTACTGTTTGTCAAGAATTGGTGCAGTGTACAGCTCAGTATTGTGTGCTGAAGATCGCAGATTTCAATAAAAGACAGAGCTGCTGAGAGGAAACCCCCCTCTATGAAGACTCTCTTATGTCAAAGAGACCGCTTGGGGTGGCGAGGGGGGGTATCCAAATGGCAGTCCATCAACACTGGGAGATTCCCAAGGCAGAGCAGTCATGTTACTGTGGTGCCCTGCCCATATTAATTAATGTCCCTGGAGGGGTAATTAGCTTTGTGCCACCCAGACATAGCCTTAGTTATTTCCTTTAATAATTATGAGAACTTATGTCATTAAAACGTACCAAGGCTTAATAGTGCTTTTGACTGCTTAAAGGCTTTCTGTCCCAAAATGTAGAATATGCTCACCACTGAAAATATTACATTCRGATTTATTTTAAAACAATGTTTCCTTCACACCAAGAATGTAACTACCCCTCTGGTGCTACACAGGACATCTCTAGCTGACTTAGCAGTGCTTGTTGGACACAGCATCTGAGGCATATCTCAATAAGCTATCCAGGCATGTCCTTGGCAGTTGAGGGGGCTGGTGTTTTTTCAGGCCARCAGAAATTCCTCTTTAGACAAGTGAATCAGCCTGCTGACTCCTGGAGGGAAGTGTGTGTGTTGGAGGAGTGTGTGGGCAGAGGTGCTGAACAGTGTTAGAATGGGAAAAGGAGGGATGATGGAATATATGTGTTACCCATCTGTAGGGAACTTGTCAGGCTAGTGAAGTATGCTGTGAAACATGTGGGCCTTTTGTTAAAAATTGTTAACGCCATGTCTTTAGGACTTTAAGGAACTATCTGTTACATAGCAAGTTTACCTTAAATCTAAAATGTTATAAAGGTTAAAACTTCATGTAAAAACTCCAGCTTTATCAGTAAATGCACTCCTTGTTTGTATATTCAATATCTCTGCTTAACTATTTGACCATGTTTGTTTTCATTTCTGCTTTCCTTGTATTTAATACTCAGTTAAGCTAATCACTGAGTAAATTTTCTGGCTGAAAATGAAATAAGATTGACATTTGTGGATGTGTAGAAGAACAATTAGAAGTTTAGAAGAACAATTACTTTTTAAATGTGAGATACATACATCCATTTTGTACAGATTAAAATTTTGCTTAGTGTTACATATATTTTTTTAAATACCCATTGTAACAGAATGTTTTCTAATGCTTGGTGTTTTTATTAAACCTGTTAGGTGTGGTTTGTTCTCCCCTTAAGGGAAGAAATGGGTATACAGTGTGCTGTTTTTCATTTTGGTCATGCTTGGATGTGTAGGAGTCAGATGATTGTGTACACATGCATGCTGTGATTTGTTTGGGGTAAAAAGTGAAACTGAAGCGTTCTTTCCATCTGGTGTGGAAAACAGTCAGGTATGTGATRAGTTTTAGCTCCCAAAGGATTTCTGACTTTGGATCAGTCCTCTTTGAGAAAAAGGARCAATTCCCCCAGCACTTTTACTATTTCATCTTGGGGCTCAAGCCAAGTCCTGGTTCTAGCCTTCCGTGTTGAGCAGTTACTGTGTTTTCAGGCTGATTTGGAACAGGTGTGAGCATAAACTCTCTTCAGTAAATGACACAGAGTACCTGGTAGGGAGTTAATGCTACTGTGGGACAATGAGCAGAATGTGATACCTCTTGGAAAAAAATTAACCCATGAGAAACACCTGGATRATCTTGACTCCATGGTATAGGGACAACGGCAGCAGGGGTTTGAAAGTCAGGTTTTTGTGTCCTTGAACAGTGGCCCAGGGTGTATAACTATTGACTGAACATCTGGAAAGTGTTGTACTGCTTTATAGACAAGTGTAGTGGAGAAGTTTATAGAGAAAAGCAATGATTGTGGTACTTCCTATAATCTGTGAATATAGAGCTCCAAGGATATAATTTGTTTCCTATAATCTCAAGTTTCCTTCTGCAATTGCAGTCTTTAGTATTATAATATGGAGATGCTTGTAATCAGCTTGGAATATACCCCCATAATAAGAAAAGCATTTTTAAGGTATCATGAATAGGTAACTTGCTGTATAAAACATTMATATTTTACATAAATATCTAAAAGYAAATGTATTGAGAAAGTGTTAGATGGAGGAGGGGGAAAGAAATTCACTGTAATTTCCTTAAACTAACTTAACCCTGAGTACTAATTTAAAGCTGATCTAAGCTTGTCCAACTTGGTTTCCCCTTCCACTCCTTCCAAAGACACAGACCCTTGTAGTTTCCCTTCAAATGCTACTTTTTATTTTAGTTTATGAAGATAATTAACCTGTTTTTTTAGGATTTGTAAACAGTGTAGGATTACAACAAGGTATTTGTGTTGGCATATTGGCCTGTGACGTGCTTTCAATGCTAGGTTTTTTATTATTCTATAACAAAAACTCTGCAGTTTTTAGCTGATATGATTTCTTTGCACTCCATGAAGCTCCCATCTCTGTAGTTTTACAGGCTGGGACAGAGGCCACTTTGTATGTTTGCACCAAGACTTTAGGGAAGTACTTAACAACTCGGATGATAGGAAGTGTCTTTTACCTGAAATCAATCTTTAAAACTCTCTTGAGTAACCATGCTAGATACAGGTAAGTTTTTCTGCTGGCCCATCACTCGTAGCTGTCAAAAGTCTCTGTGCAGCTGTTACACATCAGCACTGCCTCAGGGTGCAGGTGACCTGCACTGTGCCTGTGGGTGCTGTGAGGCAGGATATTTCAGTGCAGGAACCCTGTTGTGTGTGTGTGTGTGTTTATGTGCCTCTAGTTCTGGGAAGTTTGCTCATTTGGGAGATAAAACACACCTAATGGGTTGGAGCTGGAAAGCAAGCATCTAAACCTTAGTGGTGGAACATCTTTGCTGAGCTGCTGTGGAGGAAGAGAGCTGCCTTATGTGCTGCAGTGGGGCAGGCATGAACTCTGCTGCAGTTGGAGTGTCTTTACTCACTATGGGTTGAGTACTTGCAAGATGAAAATTCTGAGAAAATTCTGTCCAGGGAAATAGGCCAAGTCCATCTGTAAATGTTTCTCCTTTTCCTGTAGTTTATAAAGTGCCTCCATGTGTCTTCCACACGCATCAAGATCCTCGCTTTTAAAGTGCTAACACTAAGCACACGTGGGCTTCTGATGCATTTCCCAGTTTAAACTAATCCAGGTCACCAACATTTACTGCTATGTCTCTGTAGCTGGTGTGGCTGGTGTATCCTGACATGCCTGGAGCTTTGTTCCTGTGCATCCACATGGACTGTTGTTTGAACAAAGATTTAAATTGGGAAGGCAGGGCAGGGTGACACAGCTGTTGCAAGATGCATGCTTTCTCCCCAAGGTGCTGTTGCAAGATGCATGCTTTCTCCCCAAGGTGCTGTAGCCAAAATGTTCTTGAGCATTTCACCTTGGGAACAAATAATAACTTAGCCTTTCAGTTTTGTGGTAATTTCTTTATTGTTCAGCAGCATGGCTCTACCAGGCATCAGCAGTTTTAAGCMCAAGATATACTGCACAACATATGTAATGACTAATTGGTGCTTTTAATTTCTCTTTTTGTAGGATGACTCTCAGATTCCTGAATGTGCTGTCAAATGCTGACATACTGAATTAGCTGAATTTGCTGCATTATTTCTGATGTTTAAAARGGCCTAAAGGAAAGTAGAGACTGGCACTTCTGTTACAGTCTTTTAAGGTAAGATATTATTTATTTTGCCGGGGTGAAGGGAAGAAGACAGATGTTGTTCCACAAGCTGTCCTATCCCCACCTCTTGGTCTCTAATCAACCTATTTAGTCCCATACAGCCACTTGCTCACTCACCAGTGAGATGGAGGAGAGAATCAGAAGARTGAAAGTGAAAAACTTGAGCATTGAGGCAAAGACAGTTTAATATGGAAAGCAAAAGCCRTGCACACAAGCAAAGTGAAACAAGGAATTAATTCACCACTTCYCATGAGCAGGCAGGTGTTCARCCATCCCAGGAAAGSCAGGCCCCATCATGCATAATGRTGACTTGGGWAGACAAAYRTCATCACTCCAAATGTTCCCTCTTCCTTCTTCCCTCTTCATATGCTGAGTTTGATGCCATATAGTCTGGAATAACCCTTTGGTCAGCTGGAGTCATCTATCCTGGCTGTGTTCCCTCCCAGTTCCTCATGCACCCGCAGCCTCCTTGCTCGTGGTGTGGTATGAGGAGCAAAAAAGGCCTTGTCACAAGGCATGAACTCAGCAATAACTAAAATGTCCATGTGTTATCAATCCTGTTATCAGCACAAATCTAAAGCATAGCTTTTTATCAGCAATTGTGAGGAAAATGAGCTCCACCGTAGTGAAAATCAGGGCAAAACTACATGAAACTGAAGTCCTGTATTGGATCCAGYTATCAGTGTTTGTTGGTTATTAGCAAATTCACTGACTTCAGTAATACAAAATCCATGCAATTTGAAGAAACATTCATGAAGAAACTATTTATTTTCTCTTCCAAAATCACTAATACTGCCCTCTCAAGTTCTTGTATATATTTCTACTTGCATGCCTTAGTTCTTCTATCTGTGTATTAGAATTATTTAGTAGTGGTGATCTTCAGTCCCTATAGGATGTCTCCATCAGGAAAAACAAGGCTGTGAAGCTAAACATGACTGTAGCTAGAAAAGTGACCGTTCTGCTTTGACTAGAGTTGCYGCTGCAGTCTTTCATTAATTACCCATGTTTTCTACACATCTTTTGCATTCATGGCTGCATTGTCAGCTGCAGTGTAGTGCTGCTGTGTTTTCTCAGCAGGCAGCAGACTGGCCACAGACCAGACTGACAGAGTCAGTCAGTACCATTTTTATGCTGTGCCCAGCGAGCAGCATGGCCTCTTACTGCTGCAGAGTTGTTGTGGTGACCAGAGACTGGGTGTAAGTACTCCAGCAAGACAGGGCTATATAGGTTTTTTTTTTTACTCTTTTTTGTGCATAGATCATGTTAAGAGCAACACCAAAGGGGTCGCCTGAATTACATTTTTAAGAAAGGAAATCCAGATAAGTAAAGGCTGTGTAAAGGTGCTTTGCTACTGACTCCTGAATTGCCTCAGGTTTGACAACTGCTRTTTGAAGTGGCAGCTGAATCMTGTTTTTATTTACACTTAGAGTGTCACTGCCTGCCCACCTTCTTCCAGMCACTGCAATGTGCTGCAGAGTTGGATGAGAGGTAAGACACACCTAAAATTGAACTTCYCCTTTGAAATTCAATTGAAGTCTCTTGACAATTGTGATAACCTAGGATGGCTAATTGCTTTTCTTGTGCTGCTTTTGCAGCTTTAATCAGGGTGCAAACTAGCAGTGGGGACAGCGTGTTTGGCTTTTGAGTGTGGAGTAAATCTGGTGTTTACACATGTACGGACTTGAATCGCTGCCAGCTAATGTGGCAGGTAAAGGGCTCCTCAATCTAGTGATTCCAAAGACATGGAGACACCAGCTGGTTTTCCTCAGATTTTAAGTGTGGAAAAGTAGATCTCCTGCCATTTTCATTACTGTGTGAACTTGCCATGGTGGAGGTCTGAAGGTGGGTGTGTGTTTGTAGCTGGAAACACCCAGACTCTGGGTGTTTTTACGCTCTGTTGCGTAAAAACAGTTCAGAAGGGGGCAGAGGGTTCTGCAATAGACAAGCTGCCGTAATTGGGAAGCCTGTGTGCACTTCTTCTGCAAGCCTCACACCAGCACATTTTGGATTGGCCCTCAGCCGTTGCTCATAAGAGCAGTGCCCRTTCCTCCTTGCAGGATGCTGTTCTTCACTTGTGTGTACCTGGGCTCTTGCTCTTCTGGAGATTATTCTTTTACCAGGAAAAGCATTTGTACATGGATKTYATCTTTTCCAAAGAGGTGTTTTGATACAGAAGGAAAAATGCTTAGAACATGCAAAATAAGGAAACTTACTGTTCCTGTGATTGGGCTGTTTGCAGTTCCTGTGTGGCTGTGTGCTGCAGCTGTGTCCTGGCTGTAGAAGTGGACACCCTCAGCCAAGCATGGGTTTCTAAGTGAAGGGAATGTGTGCATATATGCCCAGAGGGGCTCTCAGGTTGCCTTTGCAGATCCCCAGACCTGCCAATGTGCTGCAGCAGGTGCCAGCAGGTCACAGCCCGGGTGTCTGGTGGGGTGCAGGGGGTGGCCCTGTGAGGTACGGGGTGGGAATTGAGGGGAGGGTGCTGTAAGGAAACACATGCAGAGAGAGAGGAAGGGTGTGATTGCAGAAAGGTTGGAAAATCCAGAGCAGACTTGGATCTGCTCTCCTGGAGCTGACAATAGGGATGATTGCTGACTGCTTCAGAAAGCACAGGAGCACCAGGTACAGTCACTGAGAAGTGGACGGTGTCAGGTCTTGTCACCAGGTTATGGATATGGAGAGGAGCAGGATGAGCACATTTCTTCTTCAAGTGCTCTGGATTTGGGTACCCTCCAAGTTCCATACATCCATACATGTGTATGTATCTTTGCTTGTCCCTGCACCAGTGGCCTGGGGAGCTGTCCTGTTGTGTTAGTAGTGCTGGGGAGTTGCAGGGGAGTACAGGTCTTACTGGCAATGGCCATCAGCATGGAGATGCTACCAATTAAATGTCAGCACACAAGGCAGGGTTACTACTTCAGCAAGTCTTGGGAGAAATGGGCTTAATTTCTCTCCGCAAAGCACAGTATTTGAAAAGTGGGTGTGGTGTGATGGCATGTAAGACAACATTTCACTGCGCTCAAAGCATTTTGCCTTTGTACAGATACTCATACCTTGAAATACCAATGTGAACAGCTCAGTGCTTTTTGCCTGTGTGTTACAAAGCCAGCATCTCACTGGTGTGATACACTCCATGGAGAGGGCCTAAGAGCATTTTTTCTATTTCTGAACTTCATTGAATGTGATCCCTGTGCAGATCATTAGAGCACTGCACTTCTAATAGGATCACAGACTTTGGCAATRTGAGATGAGCAACAGACTTATTAATATCCATTTATAAAACTCTGATTGCTTAGTTGGGATTGCCTGGGGTTTCTCAAAGCTCTGTCCTGTGTCTTTGATTTAGCTTTGATTTTAGTAAAAGGAAAGGGTTTATATCATCAGACTCAAAACAGTATTTTCACATTTCACAACAGAAACTTAGCCTATTTAAGAGAGAAAAAAATCAAAATAACAGCCAACTTTATGAAGAAAGTCTTGCATTTCTGACATTAAAATATGACGTTGAAATACAAATGCTCAACAATCACCTTGCTTAATTGATCCTTAAGCTGTAGTTTTTATAGACTCCTGTTTATCTTGAAATCTGGCCTTTCTGAGTTTTCTCACAGCAGTTGGTTCCTGGAGCAGTTAAACTGGAGTTTTGCACACTGATTAGTTGGCTTCAGAGGTCCCTGATTTACTTCCAYGTGCAAGGAAGATCTAATTTTTGAGAAAATATGTGTAAGTGCAGTTAAGCMTTGCTCAAATCCAAATACCACTGAAAAGAGTTGATTTTCTTCTCTCAACACCTGCACAATCACAGTAATTTTTTTTATTTGACGACGTATTTCCACTTGACTAACTTAAAACAGTTGTGCCTTAAGCTCTGCTTCTTTCATCCTTCCTCCCCTTATTTGTGGTTGTGCTTCAATATGCCACAAGGCCATCGAGCTGCCCAGCTGTTCTGTGTTACAGCTCCCACCTTCCCACATTGYACAGAAGGATTCTTTCTGTGTCATCTTGTCATGCCAGTTGCCAGAGGGACCTGAAGGGTCCCACCTGGAGTGGTGGTGCTCTGGGTATGAAGAGGTTGTCACAATGTCACCTCGTGCTTGCCAGCTGTGGGAAGCAAGCTGTAAAAGAAGCAGCAGTCAAGTGTGCAGTGTGACCCAAACCACCTCCTGGTGGTGCTGCCATCCACCTTGTGGCTGGTTGCACCTGACTCCATATCTGAAACCAAGCTGAGGAGGGCCCAGGTGGAGGCCCCACCTGCACATTTGTCACTGCCAGAGCCCAGGTAAAACTGCAGGATTTGCAGATCTTGTGTCTGCATCTTGTGGTGCTGGTGGCCAGCACAAGTGCTSAGAGTTCCTTGATGATTTATTGCATCTCAGGCACTCAGGTGCTGGGACCACTGTGGGTGGAAGTGGTGCCACTGACCAGGAGCAACCAACTTCTGTCGTACCATATTTTTTTGAATTTGGTCTGTGGAAGGAACCCCACCCCTCACTTTTTTACTGGCACAATAAATGCTGATGACCTGTTTCAGTGCAGTAACGACTGTTGATGAAAGACTTGTGTGCTTCTCTGATTTATATGGCTTGTGAAGGAGCAAAAAAAAATAAGTCTAATAATCTTTCGAACAGCCTAAATGTAAAAAAAAAAAAAAAATCCTGCCAAAACATCTTTGGGTTTTAGTTCTTTTGCTGACAGAGCCTGACACAAATGCACAAATGTCAGGATTTTCTGAGAATGACAATCAGTTCCTAGTATTAAAAAAAAAAAAAAGTAAATTCTTGTTTCATATTTTAATATTAGCGAGTTCAGAATTTTGAATTTTTACCTATATATTTTTATTTCCCCTTTTGCTGTTTCTCTACATGTAGGGCACAAGAGTAACTCATCTTTCTTTCTACTAAATGTAGTTCTAGCTTTTCAAAGGAGATGCTTGCTCTTTCCACTAGGAACTGTGTCTCAGCATGCTAATAAAACTCACTTTATGCCTTTAAAATGCTTATTCAAAGTGGTCTGGCTGGCTCACAGTAGCTGTGTGGGTGGACTGTCCTTGGATTTTGTCAACTTAATTTAGTACTGCACAATACCCAGTGATGGAAAACAGCTATAAATCGTCTGTGCGCAGCCATGCATTATTGATAAAGGGTAGAATAAGCTCTACAATTTCTTTATTTGATGTTGTTAGTGCAACAACTGGCTGATTTGTTAAGACTCTTTCCCCTTCTATTGGCAGTAAAATATCTCTTCGTTTTGAACTCTTGAGTTTTTTKAATTTTAATTTGTATGGGGTTGAAAAATTGCTTTGTCTCCAGTGTTACTGAATGTAATGGAAGTATTTTCAGAGAGTAGAAACAAACTTAAGTTCAGGGGGAGCTRAACAAATAGTAAGTTTGACTCTACAGTGAAGACAGCATTTTCCTAGTTATCTCAAATATTTAGAAATAGAGAATGGAGYATAAAGTCTCACAGTGCATTTAGAAGAAAAAATGCTTTAATATACTTCATTTGGCACATGCTTAGAGAAAATGCTTTACAGTGAGTTCAGTGTGCTTTGTAATTTCAATGTTCCTTCAAAGTTTATGAAAAAATCTCAAGCCTTAAATCTGTCATGACTTTTTTCCTGTTGACACTTATGATGAGTAGAGACTCTACTGAATATAATTTGCATATAAAACTATGCTGTAAACTAAACAG
The DNA here is from genome assembly GCA_902810485.1 of Alauda arvensis. Taxonomy (NCBI): domain Eukaryota; kingdom Metazoa; phylum Chordata; class Aves; order Passeriformes; family Alaudidae; genus Alauda; species Alauda arvensis. Next base: position 814,536 of record CADDXX010000091.1, on the reverse strand, counting down.
TTCTTTCCCTGTAGTTTGAATGAAGGTACAATGAGCTGCTGAAAACTGGAAATTAATAGATATGCAAGTAAAAAAAAATATCCAGCAAAACTGCAAGGGGCTTAGTCCTCCCAACAAATGGCCAGAACTGAAACTTCTTTTTAAGCTGTAATTTTTGGAGTGTTAGCTTCCCAGAGRTTGTTATTRTAATACAGCCAAGGGAATGTACARTTTGTGCCAAGGAAATATTGTATTAGAATTAYGCAATTTTATTTCCCTCTTTTATGTTTGTAGATACATATACTTTGGTAGAAGCACTCCAGCCCCCTCCCTCTCTATATAAATACATATATCATTTTTTTGTCTTTGTAGCAGTGTCAAGGTAGGGAATTCACAAGTTATACTGTTGTTTATAATGGTTTCTTTTATTCCATAGGGAATTGTTGTGTGTTAGTTTAACTTTCCATATTTTTGCAGTCTTAAGGTTAGAAGTAATTAAGTAATTAAGTAATTAAACTGGTTGTGTTGTTGCAGTCAGAAGGCAGGAAAAACCATTGGTAAAAGGACTACCATGACTGACAGAGGCTTGCTAGAGATTTACATTGAGAATGACTCATTCTTCAAAACTTCTTCATTTTCTGATGGAAATTGTGGAGTAAATCAAATACAGTGGCTATGAGTGATTAAAATGCAAAACTTCTGAATTCTTACTGGCTTTGTAAATCTGACTCCTTTAYTGTAATATAAAATCATTTATCTTAAATCAGTCTTGAGGCTGTGACTAGTTAAAGGAAAGCTTCAGCTCTTGAAGAAGGTTATTTTGATATTGAACATCATTAATTTTGTGGTTTGCATAGAAAGCTGTCATGGAAGAGGCACAGGAGATTTTTTTCCCAGGATTTTTTTCCCAGATAGGTCATCTGGTAGGTCTGTGGTAATTTCACTTGACAAGTCAAAGCGGCTAATTTTGCTGYAGTTTAAATACTTACACAATTCAGATGTTACGTAGTCATCTAAAATTCTGTGCTGGTTGAAAGAGATACCTTTGGTTTGATTCTACAGAAAATACAAACAGCGGACATTGACTTACTTGCCTGTGATTTTGGTTTTGGAGCAACTGTGCAGCTGTATTTTTTCAGAGAAGGGCAGGTTTCAGCCATGTTACTACAATTCTGTTTAGACAGTTTGGGTGTATGAGTGTGTGTGTAATTTCTTCTGGAAACAAGTATACTTTGGTAGTGAAATCCAGTTTTGAAAATCCTTTGTTCCTATTGTTTGTTTAAAAGAGCATTTTTCACTGGCATTGTTAGAAGCTACTGTAATGAAAAACTGTAAGATAAGGGAATACTCCAKAGTACAACGGGGTTGGATTCTCCCCCACATCTGCACACTCTTCATGGATGGTGTTATTCAGACCTGTTCCTTTACCCCTCTGGAAGTCAATCAGTAGTCTGACAAACACAAAAGAGCTTTAATGCAATTTGACATTTATTTTCTTCATACTAATGAAATATGCCTTCGTCCAGAAAGGTTGAGTGACTTTTGGAAAGTTACCTAGATTAGAAATGTACTGTGCAAGTGACCTGAGTGTTGCTTGCTACCATCCAAATTTCTTGCCCCCATTGTGGAGGAAGGTGGGATGGATGAGGTGGTAAGAGATCAGCTTCACATGACTGATCTCGATCAAAATACAAGGACAGCTACAGATGTTGCAAGAATGGTGTGATGCAAATGGACCTGAAAGTAGTTGATCTAAAAACAAGTAAACAAAGTATAAAAAGCTTAGTTTTTCTAAGGGAAACCAGAGACTTTCCCTAGCAGTGAGTATGAATAAGTGTTAGGGAGAAAAGTGAGGCAGGTGACTTGTTACCTGAAGTTATCTGAAAACCTCCTGTTACTTTTAAGGTGATATTTCCCATTCCTTTTCAAATGCATGGAAAGAGAATGTTGGGTTTTCTTTTTTTTTCATTATAGGAATTAAGGTGGGGGGAAGGGGCAAGAAAATCCTTTGATTGTTTTTTCAAGGCACTGCCTAAAATACTTTCTTTTTAAAAGCATAAGGCAGGAGAGTCAAAGATGTCACTGCATCCATCCTCACCCAGGAGTAACTGAGTGCTTTGTCTCTGACAAGTCGCAGTATGCCCTTCTRTAAGGGAAAGAAAACTGCTTTCCCCTCTCTTGGTACAGAAAAAACAAAGTATTAAGCTTGTTTGGGTGGAACAAACTTCAGAGGCCTCTTCCAGGTTTGATTAGTAGTACAAAACCTGTATTGGGTCTAACACAGGTRCCTTGTGCTTCCTCAACCAGCCAGSCTGCAGGGCACACTTGTTCTGTGAATCACACAGACATCATTGTGGTCAAAATCTCTTTTCCCCTTTTTGTTGTTACACTRTATTGTTTTCCACTAATTTGAAAATTATGGGGAATACACTGAATTACCCCTTGATTCTTCAAATTACTGTGTCGATAGTGCAGTTGTTTGCTCTGAGAGGCTCTGCACTGGCAGAAACTGATTCTTACTGAATTCTCAGAGAACTTTCAACTGTAAAAGTAACAAATTCTCTGCAAAACATGCTTTAAGTAGAACTATGTCTGTGCCTGTAACCCTGATAACTAATCATGTTTTGTCCTTCTAGAAGACTGTTAATGATCTTTCCACGGTGAACTTGATGAGACCCCCTTTGCAAAACCAAGAGCACTTTTTAACCCTTCCTCTCCCAACAACCATTCTGGCTGGTGATGTTCATGCAGTTTCCATGCAATGTAGTGGTCAAGGCATGTTACTYCTCTGCTATGTGTRCAGAACACAGAGCTGCAGGTTGCTCCCATGTTTTCCTCCTGTTTCCCTTTCCTCCCTTTTGTGCTACTCTTAATGAGGTGTTAGGGGATGGCACCACAGATTTCCCCCGTATACATCAAAGCAAACACATCTAAGCTGGATGCAGTATAAGCAAAACATTGTTAAATACGGCAGAAGAATTGCTAGGTAGGGAAAAACTGAGTTATGTTGTTTGGGAAAATGATTGCATCTCTGGCTAATTACAAAATGATTGAATGAGGAGTTACATGTTGCCTCACTGCAAGCTTTAAGTAGCTGAAACATGGTTTGTTTTTTTAGTGCTGAAATTTGCTATGGAATAGAAAATTCACTAAATAATATTTGGATCCAGCATGATCCTGAGCTGTTCTTCAAGGTTCCTTACCCTTYCTTCTTCTGGTTTAACCTGGAGTATTCTTGTGCACCTGGAAAACTGAGCTATGAAAACGCAGTTTTGTTTCTGTTGTTTTATTTATTTATTTATTTATTTTATATTATTGTGCTAGACAAATTGCATTTCTGAAAGCTTTCTGTAGGGTGCCTATAGCCAAGGCATGTGAGATTTCAARACACACAGTAGGCTGAAGAACTCCATTTTAAAGGTACACCGTGAATGGCCAGGCTTAATGTGTCTTACACCCAAGGAATTTTCTCCGACAGTTTTGAGGTACATACCACTTTAAGGAGCCTGTGGTTTACTTTGGAGTGAAATCATAAGTTATTTCAAGTTTTATTCCATCTTTTTCTGTTTTCTTTGCCTTGGCCTTGAATGTTTTGGTATGTTTTGTTGCCTTGCTTCCACATTAGCCTCACTCGAGGTACAATAGCAACTATAAATTATCTTCCATGATGAAGAAGGGTGGAAGATAAAGRTGCACATTGTTGCTTCCCAAAGATCAGAATGAAGTTTCATATGCTAACAATGTCATCAACATGCAAAACAAATCTGGGCACAGGCACTTTGGAGTTGTTTTAGCTGAATGTAGCTRGCAGTCCCTGGGGTGCAAAAGGAAAATTTCTCCTTGAGGTTTTTTAAAGACTAATAGTTACTRTGTTGAAATATTAATCAAAAGCCCTTAAGTTAATTCCCTGACAAGTGAACCTGAAAAGTAATGTTGCATTGATTTTTCTGAACCAAATTTTAAACTTCAGCATAACTTAAAAAGGGTTGGTGAAAAATACATTTTCCATTTAATTGCTGGAATGTGTCCATGATTCCCAAAGGGTAAAAGAGTTCCTGTGCCAAATTCAACAGTGTAGCAAGAGATCTTATTTTAAGTCTRTCCTCAGTGAAGAATGGATTGTGACTTGTTCTGGCCAAATTGGAAACTGTAGGAAAGAGGAAGATAATTTTACAACAGATGGTTTTTGTTTATTTGTTTGTTTTAATTTACCCCTCATTTTGAGAAATGCTACCACCCTAAACTTGTCTCTATGTAATATCACTTCAGGTAAATGGCTCCCTTMATTTTGCTTCAAATTCTAGCTCCCTCTGCTTTAAAATTAATAATTAAAAAAGGCATATTTCAGGAAGATTCATGATGTTTCAAAGAGAYGGAGAATCCAGGTGACTGCCTTTCAAAGTCASTAATTGATGACATTTCAGTTTCAGSGAGGAGTTTGGCTTRGTTAATGTAACTTTGCAGCAGAAGTATGCATCTCATTATTTTATGTGTCTGTATTTATTTAACTTTTGGCTGTTAGAAGTTAATGTTAAATGTTAAAAAAGGCATTTTACCTGTAACATTCCTTTTAGTCGTGACTGCGAGCAGACTAAGCAGGTAATCACAGGTTTAAATGTGCAACAGTGTGCCTTTGTCGAGGATGGTTAGCTGGGCTTYTCTTCTAATTGAAAATGCATAGAAGTGAGAATCAGTAATGTATTTAAAATGCAAATCTCCTTTTGTACAATGCAAAACAATTTTTCTTTATGTTAAAAGGGATGGCTACTAGGGCATTGTGTCCTTTGCTAGGTATCTGAAACAATTTAKGATCTTTCAGTGGCCGATGAGTAATTATTTGAACTGTGTTGGAAATTGATATTCTTTTAGACACCTAGAAAAAAAAAAGCTCAGAAGTTCAAGGAATTTTGAAGGCAAAGATGCCTTATAAACACAGGAGAACTTAGGGGTATACACTGGCATTGAACTGGTCTGAGGGAGTTGAGAGAGATGATGATTCACTCTGCAGCCATGACCACCTCTGCTGTGTCAGGTTTGCTCCTTAGAAGAAGAGTCATTTACTTTAGCTCAGCATTAGCTGTGGTGTTAACCTGCCTTTATGGTGTTTTTGATGTAAATTATGTAAAGATTTCTGCATGTGATTTAGAGATGGGCAATTGTTTCTTTTTATTAATTTCAAGATTGCTAATGCGCTGAGCAACAAAAGCTCTAATTCCAGATTTTGAAAGCAATTATTTCAGCTGTAAAGAGCTTCAGTGGTTGACTTTCATGCTTCCTCTTGTGTAGGTGATTAAGAGTTGCTTAACAGAGTACTACAAAATCTTCTTGGGTAGGGCACTCTGAAAAGGCTCTCTGAGAGTGATAGAGAGATGATTCATTTAAGTCAGATATGAGCAGACCACAGCAGTTGTTACCCAGATAACTACCTGAGCCTTGGTCTCCCTCTTACAGAAGAAATTAATAATACAGGYTGGAGCACGTAATGGGACAATGTCTGGAAGAAGGGGATAGGAAGGATGTGTAGGAGATARTACAACTTATGAGAAGACCACAAGCTCAAATACAGTTCCACTTGTGAAATCTTTTGATGCAGTGTAAAGCTTGCAATGGTGTATGGATCATAGTGGGAAACCAGTCTTCTGGTTAACTTGAGGATATTTACATTACTTGAAATAGAGGACTGAACACACAAAATGTCTCAGAACTTGTCTGTGAGGAGGCCAAGAAGAAACAGACGGAGGATCTGAAAGTTAGCATTCTTCATAGCATTTTAATCCAAATTAACAGATAATGACCTATTTCACGTGTGCAGAAAATCATACTATGAAAAGCCAGTGCCCATGAAGGAGACAGAGGAGTCTGCAGCTTTATTTGAATAAAGGGAGCAAGTCCACATAAAGGGRCACACAGTGGGGTTTCTCTCTCAGAAGGGTACAGCCTCCTTGTGTCCKAAACTCCCTGCTGCACGTTTCCCTCTTCATTTCCTCACTGGCTGAGGTACTAGGAAGGTACAGCCTTCCCAAACTGCCTGCCCATATGCCCCCTTGAACCTGTCATTTTACRGAAGTTCAGYCTGTCTGGGTCCTGGAATAGACTCTGTGTGGACSCATTTGTCTGTTACCCWRAAGTTCAGGAGCCRARCTCTCTGAGTTCTGTAACAAACTTGTACWTTGAGGTTGATAGAGACACTAAGACCCATTATAATACCACCCATTCCTTCTGAAGGYCCTCACCCATCAAACTGTAAGATGTAACACACATCTTTCCTATCACAGGCTTATCTCCTACTCAAATATTTTTTTTTAATGCTGAAAAACCAAAGTCAAAAATAGTTCCTAGAGGTAAAGTATCTTCTATGTCTCAGAAGTGACTTCTAGCCTTCCTTCTAATTTCTGGTAAAGATTCATTTGMTGGGGTTTTTCCCTGCTTTTTATTTGGTGGAACAATTTTCAGACAAACCTGGAGAAATAGATTGATATTCTACTGAAGTAGATGGAGTACAATGCAAGTTTTTGGGTTTTTTAAGAAAAAGTGAAATATATAAAAACAGAGGTTATGCTGTCCTTTGTATGAATTTTTAGCAGTGACTAAGATTCCTTTTCAAACAGGGAACAAATGTCTCTCATTAGGCCATGGAAGAATAGGAAAAAGGTGTTTAAAATTATGAAAGCGGTTCAGTTTGTCACTAGTTTGTAAAACCCAAATGTAAGTTTTGAGAGTTTGTTTAGTAGTGATGTGGTTAAAACTAGTTTATAGTTGGAAATGTGTTGATACTCAGTTAATCTGTGCAGCCTAAAGCTGTTTTTGTTTATAAACCTCAATAAATACTATGGTAGCACTAGAGGAATGTAAAACTGGAAAAGCAAAACAGGCTTCAGTAAGAATGCAAGAACTTTGCAGAAGATTTTATTTGTTGTTTTGCTGCAGATGGTTCCTCCCTCATTATGAGAGAAAAGGAAAAGTAAAAGAAATCTCCTGTGTTCTATAATATTTTTCTTCTGTTTTCCCTTCTGTCTTCCTTGTGTTTCCTCCACTGAATACTTTAGAACAGCATTCTGTCTCAATAATTGTATTTTATCATTAATATTGCTGTAGCGCGTTGTTTTGCCAGTGTTCCCATTGAGATGCAGTGGCATGAAGTGAATTAAATAAGTCAAGGGAACTGTCACTTGAAGAGCTGTATTAATGTTCTTTCCCTCTTAGTACGCTGTAACAAAACACATGCAGGAAAGGAAGAGATGCAGACTTTAGGCAATCTTCTGGCATTTAGTAGATTTTTCCAAAATTGTTAATTTGTGGAGTTTTCCTTCTGCGTGGTTATGCTGAGGTTTACTGAGCTTCCTCAGCCCTGTGTGTTGCACAGATAGGGCAGCACTAATCTGGGAGAACAGCCTTGGTTATGAGCTTTTTGGTGAGTAGGAGGGTGAGTGACCTCAGGTGGCAGCACCTCAGCAGATGGCCAGTGATCACAGTTCTTCCAAGGCTGTTTGTGTTCTTTAGCTTATCAGTGAGACCTAGCAGTTGCATGTCCTACCCTACTGACAGCATCACAGTTACTGAGGTTATAAAACATACACCTTTCTTTAGCACTGGATTTAAAAAACAGAGTGGCCTTACTTCCCCCTGCAAATATTTAGTATGTGTTTTAGAGTAATATTTTTGGACTGAGTTGGTATCACTCTAACTCAGTGCAGGAAAAACATATTTGTATCATACTGTGGCTTTGGAAGGCACAGACTGGGCTGGACAGATGTCACAGGAAGGCAGGAATATACTAGGAAAATATTTTTCTTTGGTGAAAATGGAAAAAGAAGATAAGTGTGTGAATACTGCATGCTGCAGACTGACCCTCCAGCAGGTTCTTTAGCTGGAGAGGTTTCCTAGTTTGAGTCAAGGTAGGACAGTTCTGCCCTGGGGAAGACAGGGAGAGCAAGATAAATGCTCAGTTTGGAAAGTGAGCAATRCTAATTCAGCGTGCTGCTCAGAAAACTAACCTGACAAAAGAAAGATTTCTACCATGTTAGTGAAATGAATCAATTGAGTAAGATTTGTAGGGAGAACCTGGATAATGAACAGGACAGAACATCATGACAGTGCTAATTTACCTTAATTGTTTTCTGGTTTGATTGCCACTGTTAGGGTTTTTTTCCTTCACACAGAGGAATTCAAGGAAATATTGAGTGCTGGGTTTTCAGTGTGCAATTGCAAAAGTCCATTTGATTCTTAAGGAATGAGGAGTGAAATGTAAAATTATTCCATTTCATTTCAGGAGACAGTAATGTTAATGCTTCAGTCCATAAAAATAATCTCTTAGGGAAATGTCAGGCATGTCAAAGACCATGGGTACAGTCTCTTGTTCATTTACTGTAACCAATAAAAGCTGTTATTCATCAGACTGCTGGTACTCTTGGGCACTTGTGATCTTTCCTTCTGTGTGATCAGGAGCAGTTAGAATGCCTGCGCAGGCTTTTCAGGCATCTCTGTCTGAGAGACTGATAGCCATGAATATATCTATATTCTGATCGCTTTCCCTATTGTTTGAGGAAGCAAGAGATGTTCCTGAATCTAACACCCTGCATATAAAAATGTGCATATTTAGGAAGAAAATAAACKACTTTGCAGGAAACTACTGGTATGCTTTTGTCACTTAATCTGTGTGAGTTTTTCAAAATGATTCATTGTTATGGAATTCTGGAGATTTTGAGGTGTCGCATTCCCCAAAGCCATGAACCCATAAGAGGTCTGTAGGAACAGAGTGCTATCCTATGTGAGTTCCATAAAGATGATTTCACGGCCTGGAATTGCACTTGGGGCAGATGTGGCAGACAGTGTCCATTAGGTGGCTCTCAGTTATGGAAAATACATTTTCAACTACATGCAGGCTAATTTTAAAAGGCATCAGCTGTGTTTGTGTCCTGTCAGGCAATTAGAACAAATCAAGAGGCTGYAAATTCAGACCTTCTCAAATGCTTTGGTATCCTGAATAGCTCTGCAAATGCTGTCCTCTCTCTGCTTACTTCTATTGTTGTAAAATGTTCTCTGTTGCAGGCTCTACAAGTGAGATAAGATGGAGGTAGCATTATTGTCTGTTACAAGGCACTGCAAGATGATTATGCAGTTTCATTATGAAAAATATCATTTTCATTAGAAACTGAAAAGGTAACTAAAGCTCTTTTATGGCTGCCTCTCAAGTGGAGCAAGCCTACTGCAAAATTCTGTTGCTGCTTTCTTRTTTGTTCTTTAAACTAAAATCTGGTATAAAAATGAGGAAGCAGGTGWTACTCAGCTTTGAATGTGTGGACATGCTGGAACAACCACTCAGTAGACTAATCTGTCCCATTTCATTATTTGGACAATTAATCCTGAAAAATAAGAATTGCAATTCAAAAGTGTTGGTATTACCACAGGGCCAGTTACATGGTTTATGCCTGATGGCTGGACTGGTCTTTAGATGGAAATGCTGTCCTCCATGCAAAGAGGACACTGCTGAAACTGCCTGACACWGCACTGTGGGTACTGCCAGGTGCTGCTTTGAAGATTTGTGAGAGAAGGCAAGTAAGAGAATGTCTGTATGTGACAGTCCTCTGSTTCCTGAGGCTGCAGGAAGACAGCACAGCCATAGACTTTTTCTTCCTCTTCCAGACTCCTCCACAGCTTGGATATCTGTGCAGGCCCAGGGGGAAGCCTTGGAAGCATTGACTTGCCTAGATCCTGAACTGCAAGCAGGACAAACAGACTTTGGAGGGGGGCAGTGGAGGGAGGTAGGGCACAAATGTCCTGTTGGTTCCTTGCTGTCGTCTTAAAGAGTAGGCACAAGGCAGAGGAGGTGGCAGATCTGACATTCATCTGCCTGATTAGCTTGTGGAAAGGCACCCAGGGAGCCACCAGATTCAGGCAGAGTGGCAGGGTTGGAAAGACTTCCCTTTCCACAGCCAGCAAGGTGAGCTGAGGTGTGTGCAGGACTCTGGAGTTACAGACTGCTGCTGGCTGTCTGCAAGGGGATGCCTTGGTGCCTGCTCTGCTCTCTGCCTTGTCTAGGGAACAGAGGGAGTGGTGGTTTTCCTAGCAACTCACCTGCCAGTGCATGGACTTCACTTTTTGAAGGAGAGGTKGTAGAGGAAATGGGGCCCTTTTTTCCTTTTGGTCCACTTGTATCAAATAGCTTTCTGAAGGAAAATAGGGCTGCKGGCTTGAGTTTCTGTAAGGGAGAAGATAAGATTGAAAAAAACCTGAGATGCTAAGAATCACATATCAGTGGCAAAGTACAGACAAGCTACAAGGAATAATGTTATTTATTGTGGGGTTTGGTGCCTTACCAGGAGACAGCAAGCAGATAAATCTAACTGGTGTTTTTRTTTCAGCTAACATACACAGTTTATACCAGATCTGGTATGCATGATTCCTCATGTGTCTTCATGACAGTACACACACAAGGACATGCTATGGAGCAYTGTCAAAATGGTTTAATTTCTGCAACACTGCTTGGGTACTCTGTCCTTATKTGATGCTGTACTAGTCTATATGGAAGTATAGTAAGAGTTTTCTGTACAGCTTCAGTCATTGCAGGTTAGTAATCAACAACTGTTCCACTGGTGAAATGTTCTTTCATTAAAAGAATTTTGTGTTAATCCCAACRGTGCAGTACTTCATTCTTGAAAGCATTTTCATAAATCTCCATTGCAAGCCTGTCACCAGATGCATGTAACCTAGGAAGGAAACCAAAGACTTCAGGCACACWTGGATCATGGGAAAATTAGTCTAAACTGTCAAAACAGGAAAGRCAGTTTGGCAGCTCTAATGTGCTTGGGTGATTGAAACTCCTGGTTTCTTCTGTGTTTTCTACATATACTCTGTCCTTAATTAAGAGAATTATTTTGGCAGAGCTGTTGCAGGTTTTAGATGACAGCAACAACAGATATGAGAGAAATCTCCATGTTGGTTTACTGGATTTTTTTCCTTTTATTAGGTTTTTGCATATGTATTTGCATGTCCAAATTTTGAGTAATGAGAAGGTTTAAAGTTGCGTTTAAGCACTGTCTCCATGTGTGTATATTGGCTTCTTGATGAATTCTGTCAGTTTTTCTACTGTCTCCTGATATTTATGCATAGAAGCACAACTTGCTTCCAAAATAATCACAGGTTTTGAAACTTGGCTTTAAGGTTTCCAAAGCATGGTTCACTTCACAATGAAATCATTAAAGGCAGTGATATATARTGAGACAGTTCCCAGGGGCTTCTGAGTCATCCATATCAATGCTGCAAAAAGTGTTCTTGCTAGGGGGAAGAGGGGAGTGGGTGGACCTTGGCATTATTTATGGGCCACTGAGATGTATAGCCTTGAACTAGAAGGAAATCAGAGGTATGYTGTAGTACTTGCCCTCATTCCAGGAGCACCTGAGCAGTCTGGATCCCATCCCAGGAGTTAGACAAAGCCCTCTCTGGYGCAGCTGTGTGGCAGCAGAGCTGGCACCTTCTTGGCACTTCAGTACCTCTCTGAATTCCTGGTTCCTTCTGGGCTCTGAACAAAGGCATGTCTCCAGTGGGCGCAGCAGCCCGTCGGTCCCTGGTGGGCACCTGGAATCCTGTGTCATCCTGGAGTCCCCTTCTGTGCCTGGCTGCAGAACAGGGCTGGAAGCCTGACCAGAGTTTGTATCTCTATACTTGTCATGTCTCRTGACTGCAGCAGTTCCTGCTCTCTGCATAGGCCTGCTGGCCTCCATGTGCTGCAGTGGGGCGTTGCTTATGCTGTTACACTCAGAAGCATTGTCTCCACCTGATATTGTCCACCCAGCACCCAGGGTGATCCACACACTTCCTTCTGACTCTTTAGGGTTTTCCACAACTCGTGGCTGTGTCTGTTCTATAGGATGGAGAGTTCTTGGTCAGTCTTTCCAAAGTGTGCTGAATGAGTCTTCAGATCCCCTAGAAAGATACTGTACATTAATTAATCTATTAGCTGTCAAATGGTTTGCAGGGCTGACAGTTTTGACCAATGTGAAAAAATAGGRTTGTTCTTAATCTAGTCTGCATTGKATTGTTTAAAAATAAAAGTTTTAATACTACACAGTGTTAATAYTCTACAAATTATTCTGCATTGGCTTCAATATTGTATGCAAGAGTATTAGTCTGTGTTTGGACAACTCACTAATCAATCTCCTGCCAGCCTCCTTGTCCCCTAGTGCRAACACCACAAGGGGTGAGCTGGCAGAAAGGTGAGCAGAGATGGAATTCATAGGTCTGTACAGTAAGTGCAGTTACTGAAACTCAGAGATTCATCCGCGGCATTTGTGATGAGGATACAACTGATGCCTGTGAATGAGTGAGAACTGTGCACTCTGTGTGCACAGCTCTGCTGCCCCTCTGCCTGAAGATGGCAGGTGATGCAGTTTGGGATTCATGCATTTTCATGGTAAACCTGTGTGAAAATTTTTTAAAAAAACTATGTTAAAGGCTTTGCTTTTTAAGTGTTAGTATATTCTGGGCAGAAAACTGCTCCAGAGGCTTGGCTTTCCTTYAGGGCTCTGCCCTTCCCTTGCTGAAAATCCTGGTACCGTGCAGTAGGTAGCTCAGCAGAGAAGAGGGTGCTGTGTGAAAAAATCATCAAGATATGAGACTTAGTGAAGAAAAGCCAAGAATGAACAAAGAAACCTTCAGAAGTTCCCAGGAGTCTATGTAATAGTCGTGAAGAGGGTGAGCAGCCTCAGCAGTTTGGCAGCAGGCACCTCTGTTTTTCTCAAGAGCCAGGCTGCTTTAGGACTCAGCTATCAGGTAATATCAGTGTAAATCTGCATGAGTATGCCCTGAAGGATGTTCTCGCTCTCTGTTCAACAGGATGGCCTCCTTTGCAAACACTGTTTTTCATAACATAGTGTGTATATAAATAAATCATTATAATTAGAAAGGTGCACAGATTTTCCTCTCCATCTCAGGAAAACAAATTTTCAGTACAGCTTGCTGTGGAAATGAAAAGATCCTTTACTTCCTAGTCTGTGATAATCTGTAGATTTGCCAGGCATCTCTCAAATGCATATTTTAAGTTAGGCATTCCTTAGTAAAATGCCYTATTGGTCAATGAACAACACCCCCACAAGGTCTGTCTGTGGACACTTGCACAACCTGATGGTAGAGCTAGTAAAATATTTCCATGCCTTTGAAACTTAGTTAGCAGTTATGGGWAAGTTTTGGCATGTGTCTGGAGATGGGATGCAGAGCTTGTGCCTTCTTTGAAATGTTGTTCCAAATTGTTTAGAAATGCTAAGTGTTGATTAAAAAAAGAAGAAAACCAGGAAGCCAGCTGTCTGTAATGCTTTCAGAATTGCAGGTATGCTACACTATCCTTAGGCTCTCTCTGGAGTTGCAGAGTTTAGCATGCATTTGTCCATAAAAGGATAAGGTTGAATACTTCAAAATTACATAGTCATCTAAACCACTTCTGTTAAGGTGCCACTAGTGGAAGAAATTATCTGAACTGGTGCCTTCCCTCTGGTACTTTATTATTTTCTGTTTATACAGGTGTGTCTSTACTGGATCAGGTCAAGGTCCACAGGGTTCAGTCTGTTCCTGACAGTGACCAGAGAAAAGTGCCCAGGGAATATAACATAAGAACAGGGTAGGCACATGCTACATTGCTAGACTATACCACTAATTGCTAGCAATTTGTAGTCCAGCACTTTCTTAAGCCACAAGAAGGTATTTATTTGTTTCAATAGCCTTTGGTGGACAAATACATTGTGTTTTTCTTCCACGTGGGRTTTTTAAGTGTGGGTAACTTTTAGCACAGTCAATAACATCCTGTGGCAAGGAGTTCCATTAATTACTTGKGTTTTGTGAATGCACCTCATTTTTATTATTTCTTTTTATCCTGCCTGRCATCCCCTAGTTTTTGAAAACTTGGGAAACATTTGCTTCCTGTAAATCTGTTAATCATTTTTAAACCACATATGTAATGCCTTTTTAATTATGGAAGTTTTTTTATTTTCTSTCACATCAGTAAAAATTCACAGAATATCCTGAGCTGGAAGGTACCCACAAAGATCATCAAGTCTAACTCCTTGCCAGGCACAGGACACCCCAATAATCACACCAAGTGAGTGGTGGCCTGAGAGTGCTGTCCAAATGCCTCTTGAACTCTGTCAGTCTTGGTGCTGTGACCACTTCCCTGGAGAGCCTGTTCAGTGTTCAGCCACCCTCTGTGTGAAGAATGTTTTTTCTAACACCCAACCTAAACCTCCCCTTACACAAGTTCAGGCCATTTCCTTGGGTCTTGTCACTGTCACTACAGAGAAGAGATCAGTGCCTGCTCTGCCCCTGCTCTTCCCCTCATGAGGAATTTGTAATTGAGGGCAGTGAGGTCTCCCCTCAGTCTCCTCCAGAGTGAACAAGCCAGGTGACCTCAGCTGTTCCTCATAAGGGTTCCCATCAAGACCCTCCTGGCCCTCTTTTGTACATTGTCCAATAGTTTTTATATCTCTCTTTCATTGTGGCACTCAGAGCTGCCCCCAGCACTGGAGGTGAGGCAGCCCCAGAGCAGAGCAGGACAATCCCCTCCCTTGCCCAGKTGATGCTGTCCCTGATGCCCCCCAGGACACAGTGGCCCTCCTGGCTGCCAGGGCACTGCTGACTCATGTTCAACTTGTCACAGACCATCAACTGTCAGCTTAGTGAGTTTCCAAGAGGCTGCTCTCCCAGGAGCTCCCTTTTGTGTCCCAGTCTGTTGCAAGCCACATCCAGGCTTGCCTTGTCCCAGGAGCTAGATGTGGCACTTGTCTTTATWATAAACTTCATGTAACTGGTGATTGCCCAGTACTGCAATTTGCCTAGGTCTCTCAGCTGGGTCTCTCTGCCTTCAACAGCTCTTCCCAATTCAGCACTGCCAGCAAACTTGCTTAGAGTTCCTTAGTGTTCTGTACCCAAGTAATTTGTGAAGATGCTGAAGAGCACTGCCCCAAGGTGGAGCTCTATGGAACCCTACTGGTCACAGGTCACCRGCCTGAAGCCACCCCATCCACTGCAACCCTTTGTGGACAGSCWCTAAGCCAGTTGCTCACCCATCCCATGAGGTATCCAGAAGGATCTGGTAAGAGACAGTACCAAACTTCATTGAATTCCAAACATCGCTCATCTTCCCCTTGATCAGCTATGTGGATTACCCTGTCATAAAATAAARTTAACTTTGACAAGCAGGATTTTTCCCTTATGAACATGTTGTAGCTGTGACCAATGACTGAATTGTCCTTCAGGTGTTTTTCTGTACCTTGCAGAGTAATCTCCAAAATTATGTCAGTCACTGAAGTGAGACTGTGACAGACCTGTAGTTTCCAGGCTCATCCTTCTTGCCCTCCTTGGAAACTTCAACAATGTTAGCAGCTTCCAGTTAATGGGGACCTTTCCAGATTCCCTGGAATCTGTTCAAAAATCACTGAGAGAGGCCTTGTAGTTGACATCTTTAAATGCTCTCAAAGCCCCATAGATTTACAGTGATCCAGCTGGAGCAGCAGATCCYRCAGAAGTTCATGTCTCTGTGATCATACTGTAACAGGCCAATGTTACTTCTGCACAACCTTTTGTTACTAATGTATTTTAATAAACTTTTTGTTAACCCCCACAGTACTGGCCAGCTTCCACTYGAATTGAGCTTTGGCCACACAAATTTTCTCCCTACAGTGGCAAGAAGCATCTTTGTATCTCAAATCATAATTTAAAAAAATTACTGAAACGCAAATTAGAGAATATTTAAAATGTGGTGTAGGGGAATATATTGGTAACAAACATTTTCTCCTTCCTGCCCAATCTTGTTTTGATGGCTCAGTACTTGGAAAAATACTTGTTTTTTCTTGCTGCTGTTGAAGTCTTCTTGCTAAACTRTAAAAATATGATTGTGTAACTTCTAGATATATTTCTTGAAGTATTTTGGGTATTTCTACTACTGAATAAGGAGGAGGGAGGCAGGAATCACAGAGGTCCTGTTCTGCTTGTGCATACAATGGCAGAGATTAGGGATTTTATAGATTTAACAAAGACTTGTGTGTTTTTTTCATACCAGTTGGAAGTCACTATTTTAGTGTGAGAGAGAAAGAAACTCTCTGACATGAAATTCCTCTCCTTMCTTGCAGCTCAGGTTTGATTTCTTAATTGCCCTATCATCATCACATCACTACTCATCAGCTCTGCAGATGGTGAGACCTAAGTTGCCAATCTGGTGAGCTGCCCAAGGAGTTAGCAAATCCTCCTCCCTCCCAAACCAGAAGACTGTTTCCCTTCTCACCAGCTTTATGACTGATCAGTTTTYCAGTAGTTTGTTTGCAGGATAAAATGTCACTGAGGAGCCTGCTTGGTACTAGGTGACCTGGGTACTGTCCCTCAAGGTTGTGAGGCCTTGGTGGCCACTAATGGGCTGTGGCAAGGCTAGACCCAGGTACAGAGATGCAGGTAAARTCTCCTAAATTCATGGTATCAGCTGACCACTGTGACTTTGAGAGAGACTGTAACAGATAAGCCACTATGGCCTCTGTGGCTGGCACAACTAGTGGCAGTGGTGACTGCCTTCAGGACAACTACTGCTGTCACCTTACCTTGCTGTCTTTGACTGGGTCATTAAGATACTTTTTGCTAAGTTCACAAAGGTGAGGGTTGGTGTTTTTCTGGATAAAGGTTCAGCTGTAGGTAAGGGATCTATGCAGTTTTGGACAAAGCTTTTCTGTTGCTGAAGGACAGCAGAAAGT